>CAKOAT010422932.1:141072-204588 GCA_932364175.1 Eruca vesicaria subsp. sativa | reverse complement strand
CTTCACACCACGGGTCGAAAACCTCACGGGGGAGTTCGTCTAGACATGGTAAGATGATTTTTAATAGCTATTTAATTTTTACTCTATTTGAATATTCCAAATTAATATTTAATTTTAAAAATTATTTTTAAGCTAAAGAGACAGGAGTTCTTCCATCTCTGAAAGACCTTTACGAGAGGACCCACCGGAACAAGGCTGGGCAGTTCGTAGATCCTGCTTCCGAGCGGATCTACAACGAGGTTGTTGCCCGAGTTGACGAACGCCAGACCCATCTGACTCAGCAGACTGGGACTCCAATCATATTATCCACTCTTGAAGTGGATAAGATTTATGAGGAGGTAATTAAATAATTTGTTTTACTATTAATTTTATTATTTATTTAAATTTTTTCTTAACGTTATTAATATTTTTATTTACATGTCGCCCATTGGAAAAATGGGCGTATCGTCGGGATTGGCTCGGTTAATGATGTCCCCACAGAGACATCGTCTTATGCTCAGGAACATCACGATGTCAATGCTCAGCTGCGCTCAGAGTTGCATGCAACGCAGTCTCATGTGAGTTCGCTCACCGAGCATGTGAGATCTCTCACCGATGTCCTCGACATTTTGCGGTTGGAAACCCGCAATTGGGGAGATGTTGCGTTAGAGACGGGAAAGCGGAGGGCTTCCAACCCAACAGCCTCCACCATCACAGTCACAGCCGGCAACCAACTTTGGAGATGAGGATTTTGCGAGCCAAGACAATTTTGTTCGGCAATTTAACGAGCTCCATCCGTAGTTTTTTTTTTAATCGTATATTATGAATTTTAAAACTTAATTGTATATTATTTAGTTATTTATAAAATATTTTATTTTTTTATTTTTTATTAATAATTTGGTTTTTTAATTTTTTTTTAAAATATATTATTTATATTTATAATTTATATTTTCTTAATAGGAAAAAAATAGTTCAAAGCAAAATCCTCGTAAAGGTTTCGAAGTAATGTCCTTGTAAATTATTCTAGTAAGTTCCTCGTAATGTATTACTACGAGCTTACGAGGAAATCATTTACTATGACATTACGAGGAAACACTACGAGGACCTTATGAGAAAAAGCTATCCACGCGTTTACGAGGAAAAGTTTCCTTGTAAATTAGCTAGGACCTTACGAGGAAAAAGGCTTTACGATGAACGTGTTTCGACGAAACGTGTTTCCTCGTAAGTTTCTAGTAAATGGTCATTTACTAGGAAATATTGAGGAAAACTCGTCCTAGTAATGGACGAGTTTTCTTGTAGTGATGCAACCGGAGTATGGTGCAAGCCCGTTCTGTAACAAATCATATATTTTAGATTTATAGATAAAAACACACACAAATTAACTTTTACTTCTACAGTATTCTGTATATTTTATTGTAACTTCAGCTTTAATCAAAAGTCTAATACCACAAGATATTTGATCATATATATGATTAAGACACTATGCATACAAAGTATTCTAGACACAACTGTTGTTATTATTGCTAAAAAGTACTTTATTCACCAATTTAGACACCAGAAATCACATGAGAGTTTCAGATACGTGTAGATCCGAAAATCCACACTTACTATTTTGTAGAGATCGAGAGTTCAATCAAGGGAAGACAAAGGATGTTGGCAACGATGCTCTTAAACACAACAATATAATCGGACTTCGGTTGACAAAAATAGATTTTTATTGAATGTAGAATTCGTTTACAAGGTGATGAACAAGATTGGAAATAACAACAAAGATTACAAGAAAGTGAGCTAGAAATTTAAGGAATGAGGTCGATGTGATTAGTAAATAGCTCTAGGGTTTTTCTCGTGTCTATTAAATGTCATCCTATCTCTCTCTTTATAGTCCTTCGTCCTCTAGCTGCTTCCGCGATCTCCGGGACCCTGTTCCGAACTTCCGACCTCGTGGAGTCCGCTGGTCACGATGTGATGATAAAACTTTGGCATGGGCCTTGTTTCGGACATCGGGCTCAACTTTGTTCTCGTTGTACTTCTTCGAACTTGCTTGTTCACTTCTTTGACGAGCTTGGAATTAATGGCCCAATTTTGGGTCTACATTTGCCTCCCAGCCTTTTTAGTTTGGAGAAAATGAAGAGCCGAGAAGCTAAATCAAACCGTTTGTCATCGCCATCTCGAAGAAAGCGGCGCCACGTGTATCTTCCTTGTCGGCCACTTTCCTTCATCGTGTGGTTGAGGTTGTTCGTCGACGTCATCCGCTTTGGGAACCGCTTTTAGATCCTCATTAAATGGGTCATCTTCTTCGTTGAGAGCATCTACTCTCTTGAAATTTCTTCGAATTTCTTTTTCTTCTCTTGCTTCTCAGTTTTTAATTTGTGATATCTCGATGGAAAATATTCGGTTTCCTCCTCATCTCCCAACTATCATCAAGGGAAAACATCTTGATAGCATTCATGAGTTGTGGGAAATCCCCTACGAAGTGCAAATCGACATCGCGATGGGCGACGAAAATCCCGAGAGCGTTCACGACGGGTAGTGTGGCGCTTATGTGATGCACTTTAAGGACTGCGGTCTATCGTTTCCGCTTCCTCCATTCCTCCTTGAAGCTCTTGCTGAGATGAGGATGGATTTTACTCGTGTGTGCCCTAACTTTTTTCGCTGCTTTCTGGGTTTATGGATTCGAGCTCAAGAAGAAGGTCAAAGTTTCGGTTTAGAGGAATTAAAACAACTTGGCATGGTTAAGAATAATGCTCGTTTTCCCGGTACCTACCTTCTTTCTCATCGCTTTGGTCGCGCTGCCATCGAGGGTATTCTTGGTCGAGATGACAGATGGAGGGAGAAAATCTTCGTTTTCAAGATAGACTCGGCTTTGGTTGGAGACTTCGACTTCAATCCACTCCCCCGCGATTGGTCAGGAGATATAGGTTCGTTCTTCTTTACATCGAGGGTTAATTCTTGCGTTCATATTACTTTCTTCTTACGCCTTTGTTTTATTCCTCATAAATGCAGAGCTTTTCGGAGGCGCCCCTCGCTGGTCTTCCTTCACCGTGCAACGTAATAAGGCTGCTATTTGCCTTCCTCTGGGACAAGGTCGAGCTGAACCCGTTGGTTTAGCGAAGCCGACTCGTCAACGAGGTGGTCGTCTTAGTGAGTTATTTCTCTCTTTGAATCCTTTAAGTTCTGAAAATTGCCTTCTTTACCTAATCGTTTGCGTTGTTTTTTTTTTTTTTTTTTTTACCTGTAGGGGTAAGAAGGAGGAGTCCTTCTCCTGGTGGCTCCGATGCGGATCCCAAGGTCGAGACATCGGAAAAGGCTCAGAAATCTCCCCATGGTCCTGTACTTCGCTCGAGGTCGAATGTTCGATCTCCCAGGATTCTGATTCGACCGCTGGCTATTTCTCTTCCGACGGCTGAGAATCAAACGATTCCGACTCAGTCAGCAGAGTCCGTGGGTAATAGTCCTGATGCGAGTGGCGCCGCGGCTAGTCGAGCTCATTGTCAATATCTTGAAAAGGTAATATCTGAGAGTCTAGACTCGTCTGCTTCTGAGAGTTCTTCGAATGGAAAAGCATCTGGATATGGTCAGTCGAGGGTTGGTTCTGATTGACCTGCGTCTGTTCCTCCGGCGCCTCAATCTGAAGCAGGAGGAAACGTTCGTGAAGATCCTGAACATCTTGCTCAGATATGTCATGGAATCAGGTCGGGAGGTTGCGATCTTCCTCCGCTAGGTGATACGCGTACTCGAGAATAGGCAGTTTTCATGGCAGTCACGAATTCCAAGGTGAGTGATTCATTTAGTTTCATGTTCATGTCTCTAACAATTCACATGTCGGCAGGCCATTGAGATTTGCAACGAGTACGCTTCGATTATGGAGAAGCGTTTTGCCGATCTTCCCGGTAAAGAAGACGTCAAAGGATACCAGAACGTGATTCAACAGCTGAGAGTTTCTGTGTCGAGGGCGAAGGAGCTAGATTCGAGACGCGTCGAGGAAATTCAGGGGTTAAATGGCAGGTCGATCGAGCTTGAGAGGGAGAAGTCTGTTCTTGAGAATATGGTGTTGGAGGCTGAGCAGGCGAAGATCACACTTTAGGAAGAGATCCGATCGATGGAGGAAAAACTTAAAAGGGAGTTCCAAGTCGAGAAGCAGCGATCAGGATGGAATCTCATCGTGCTCGTCGATCCCTCGTTCGAGAGTATGAGAAGGTGCTGAAAAATACATTTAATCTTGCTTAAGTTGGATTAAACTTTTTTGTATATTTTACTAGCTTCTAATAATAACTAGAGGAAAAATCGAAGAAAATGAATCGTACTTGATTGGAGATCAGAGTGAATAAGAGTAACATACAGTCACCAACCTAAGTGTTTGTGTTTGTTATTTACTCTGTAAGTGACATACAGTCACCAACCTAAGTGTTTGTGTTTGTTGGCGTACCTAAAACTAAATTTTAGTATTTAGAATATGTTAATTTTAAATTTAAAGATGAATTAACACATTTTCTTAGCATATGGAAATACTGAATTTTTCCTCTAGGTTACTACAATGATCTATTCGAATCAGATTTTTATATTCAGTGTGAATCAGACAAACAATCGTTAAAAATGTCAAGCCTTCCAGATACTAAGGTACGTAATTAATATAGACAAAGCATTGGTCAAGGGCCTCAAGGCTTTACTCATCACTGAAATGAAAAGTCAGAATTTGCTTCTAAGCCAATTACAATGGAACACCAAAATACCAAATTTGGTATAATTCTATCTTCAACTTCAACTGACACTAAAATTATATTATTACATCAAATTTGGTGTAAAGTGAATAGTGTTACACCAAATTTAATGTAACACTATTTATCAGACCAAATATTTATATACATGATTTATTATATTTCATTCAATAATATAGTTTAATTATTATTATTAATTAGTTCAAATTTGCAATTACAAATAAATATACTATATTATTTGTATTCTTAATTATTTTTACATAATTATAATATTTTTATTTTATTTTCAAATAAACCCACTAAACAATTGTTATCATTTATCTTATATTGTAATATATTTTATTTTTAAATATCAATTATAATCGTTATTTATGTTATATTCATCAGTAATTAATAATTCATAATATATTTTAAAGTTAGATTTAATACCAGATAATAAAACTATATGTAATACTATCAAATTAATCAAACATTAAAATGATTTTTTTTACTTTTATTTTTATAATATAAATAAACTTTTATCACTAGCTAGTACAAATTTTATTAAATAAAAATATTATTCTGTTATGTGCTTTTCATAAGAAATAGTTTGTAATTTTTAATATAATATTATATATAAATAAGTGCAGAAAAAGTATAATATTGTTAAACAGAAAATATAAATATATAAATTTTATTAATTTAAATTACAAAAGTTTAAGAATTATAATATCTAAGTATGATAAAAAAATTATTTATCAATTACAAATAATAAATTATAAAAGTTATTAAAATTAAAAATATCAAATAATATTATATTAGTTTTGGTGTAACGTTTGGTGTCATGATTGAAATGGCTAAAAACATTTTAACTAAGATATTAAATTTTGTGTAATTTCAACACTAAATTTGATATCATTGTTAGAAATGCCCTAAAGACACATCAAATGTGAAATGCAAGATTCCCATTTTATAGCCAACCAAAGATGACTCAGTCCTAAACGAATACCATTTTATAGCCAACCAAAAATGACTCAGTCCTAAACGAATAATTAGAAAAGTAACACAAAAGTAAAATATGACGTGTGCATAGACGTAAGATTCGCCGCCTAGAACTCCTTTAATTTATCTGATCTTTTCAGTACGTACCGCATGTGTATCAGATCAAGACCAAGAGACACAACTTCAATCCTGACAAGAAATCCTCTGCTTTGTCTGATCGGAACTTCAGAATTTTAAATTTTTTTCATTCTGCTTTCTTTTGATTTTCTGCAGCCAAACATGACTAGCGAACGAATTCATGTATGTTTCTTCCCCTTCATGGCTCACGGCCACATGATTCCAATTCTAGACATGGCCAAGCTTTTCTCGAGCAGAGGAGCCAAATCAACCATCATCACAACCCCCAGCAACTCTATGATCTTGGAGAAACCCATTCAAGCATTCAAAAACCAGAACCCTGGTCTCGAAATAGGAATCAAGATTTTCGACTTCCCTAGCGTGGAGCTTGGATTGCCTGAAGGGTGCGAGAACGTTGACTTCATCAACTCATACCAAAAGCCTGACGCAGGTGACTTGTTCTTAAAGTTTCTTTTCTCTACCAAGTATATGAAACAGCAATTAGAGAGTTTCATTGAAACAACCAAACCGAGCTGTCTTGTGGCCGATATGTTCTTCCCTTGGGCGACGGAGTCCGCGGAGAAGTTTGGTGTCCCAAGACTTGTGTTCCACGGTACATCTTTCTTTTCGTTGTGTTGTTCTTATAACATGAGGACTCATAAGCCACATAAGAAAGTCGCTACGAGTTCTACTTGTTTTGTAATCCCTAGTCTCCCGGGGGACATAGTTATCACAGCGGAGCAAGCCAATGTTGCTGACGAGGAATCTCCAATGGGAAAGTTTATGAAAGAAGTCAGAGAATCGGAGTCCACTAGCTTTGGTGTTTTGGTGAATAGCTTCTACGAGCTGGAATCGACTTATGCTGATTTTTACCGTAGCTTTGTGGCGAAAAGAGCTTGGCATATCGGTCCACTTTCGCTATGCAACAGAGAGATAGCGGAGAAATCTGGAAGAGGGAAAAAGGCGAGCATTGATGAGCAAGAATGCCTCAAGTGGCTCGAGTCTAAGACACCTGGCTCAGTAGTTTACATGTCCTTTGGCAGCGGAACTAACTTCACTAACGAGCAGCTGTTAGAGATCGCTGCTGGTCTTGAAGGCTCTGGACAAAACTTCATCTGGGTGGTTAGGAAAAGTGAAAGCCAAGGTAATGAATTTCTCTTTGATTAGCATGATTTTCCTTTCAAACTTAACATTTGTTTATATTTCATTATTGCTTGCATGCTGTTGAATTACGTAACAATTATGAAATGAACTTTGGTGTTGATGTGGTTGGGACAGGTGAAAATGAAGAGTGGTTGCCAGAAGGGTTTGAGGAAAGAAATAATGGGAAAGGACTGATCATACGCGGGTGGGCTCCGCAGGTGCTGATTCTTGACCACAAAGCGGTTGGAGGATTTGTGACGCATTGCGGATGGAACTCGGCTATAGAAGGCATTGCTGCTGGGTTGCCTATGGTAACTTGGCCGATGGGAGCAGAGCAGTTCTACAACGAGAAGCTATTGACAAAAGTGTTGAAAACAGGAGTCAACGTAGGAGCTACGGAGTTGGTGAAGAAAGGAAAGTTGATTAGTAGAGAGGAAGTTGAGAAGGCAGTGAGAGAAGTAATAGTTAGGGAAGAAGCAGAGGAAAGGCGGGAACGGGCTAAGAACCTAGGCGAGATGGCTAAAGCTGCTGTTGAGGAAGGAGGATCTTCTTATAAGGATTTGGACAAATTCATGGAAGAGGTGAGTGGTAGAAAGTAGAAGAAAGACAGAACATGTGTTCATGTCGTGGGGTGGCGGTTCTTGACTTAGCTAGCTTTATCTCTACCGTTGAGTTTGTTGTGAGATGAGTCTATAGTGTACCTTAAAGTTATAATAAGTCACTCGTGTAGATTGGAAGGAATGCACTTAGAGCATCATTATCCCTATAACCCCCAATTGAGTTTCTTAATGACTTATTTAATAATAAAAGTTTTTTTTTTATAACACTGAAGAGTTTGAGAACAAATGATATATAAAAGAAAACATAAGAGATAAGATGAAATGGAATGTCAGTAGACATTAAAAATGGAAGATACCTCACCAACTCCCCTTATTGCTGAGTCTCCATATCGAGAAGATGATAGAGCCACACCGGTGCATTTCGGGCGATATACGATTGGTGCCGAAAATCGCTAGTAACACTCTCAGCGATTGCTGCTGCTGCTTCATTGCGGTTCGGGAGAACATGTTCCAGACACCATGAATCTATCCTTGCCAGGAGAAAGGATATGTTGTGGCGAATATGGTTGAAAGAAAGTTGATCAGCAGGCTTCGTGAGAACATCATGCAAACCTTCCGAGGCTGTTTCAAAACTAATATTTGAGAAATGTAAACTATGTAAACATTCCACCGCCCAAAAGAGAGCCCACACGTCAACCTCTGTTTTAGTGCGCATATACGAATAGGCCCGACGACTATGCATTATTGTAGACCCATTTTCATCACGTAGAATCCATGAAACTCCTGAAATATGGTTCAAGTTAACCCAGGAAGATCAAACATTACATTTAAGGAATCCATTAGGTGATTTTTTCCAGCGAACCATTTAAGTTTGAACACCATCGCAACTCCATCAGCAGTACCCGTGAATGATCAAACCATATAGATTCTTCTTCATAGGCATGCTTCGCAATGAATGCTGAATTTAAAACTTTGTTAGTTAGATTAGTTAAAAATTTAGTTAAGAAACTCATAGATTTTATGCTGCATTGGAGGTTTCTTAATTAAAGGTTCTTAAAAAAATATATATATTAAATATTTTTTTATTAATTAAAAACATAGTAAAAGATAACATTTTAAACATAATTTTTTTTAAATAAACATAAAAATAAAATTTAGTAAAATAAACGAGAATAATTTGAAAGAAGTATCTGATCTTCTTGACGTCCAAGTTACACCATATATGTTCAACCAAATCAGTTTTCAGTTACTGATGCATTTGTCTATTACAAATTCTTGTTCGATATAAATCCATTTTTTTTTTGTTTTTTTCCTTTTTTTTCTTGATTACTATGATGAATGGAAAAAATCTCGAACGTTTGATCAAAATGTTGAGCAAAGATTTGATCAAATGTATCATCAATTGATTTTTCAAAAGTGTTTTGAGAAGAAGAAGCTATATATGGTGATTAAAGAGAGAAGATGACTTTGGTAGTTGAAACAAGGTTTAATTTTAAGACGATTTTTAAGGTCGTTCCAAGAAAATCTCAAAACGAGCATAAACTATTATAACTCAACTAGTGTTTAAACAAGGGTTAATTTGTTTTATATTAAGATAAAATTATTATAAGAGCATATGAAGAATTAATTTTATTTTAATAGGTTTTATGTTAATATATATACATATATATATATATTTTTCATATCGTTTAAATTAAACTATACATTGTATGAAAATACATACTAATATTTTGATATTTGCATTGAACATATATTAAAATTTAATATTTTAATTTTAAAATATGTCATTGTTTCTTTAAATGATTATAAATTATTGAAACTACTAAACATCTCACATTAAAAAAAGTTGTTGGTGTAAAATTTTGTTATACAAATATGCAAACAATCATAAAATCATACGATTAGAAACCTCATTTAAAAAAAATACGTATTAAAAGTGTGCTATATATCTATATTAATATCAGTTAAATTTAATGATATCATATACGATAGATAAGATTGATTGTTTTGATTTATTTATCCTAATTGCGAATAAACAAGAGTGATCGTTAGATTTCTATGCACACACCAATTTATTACATAATAGTAACTGATTTCTTAGTTATTTAATATATACACTTATTATTTTATTATTTTATTATTTCATAATACGCAGAAAAACATAGAATAAATAATAAATGTATCATATTTATTTTGTAAAAAGTGCAGATCTTAACCTAAGTATGTATCTCTTTAATTATTTTAAATCTTAAGTATTATCTAAATCTTAGGCCATAACAAACAAGCGAAATGAGAATAAACTTCAAGATCAATATTTATGTCTACCAATAACCAAAATGAAAAAGATAGCAAGAGAGAAAAATATTGAAGATAAGTAGGATTGACACGTGAACGTAAACTTCTCATAACCATAATTAATTTTTAAATTACTAAATCATGATATAGAAACGAGCTGACATAGTTTCATTGTAACCAAATAGACCCGAGTTTTTTTGACCTAAACGTTAGGTTCTTTGCGGTAAATGATATTTTGACATAATTTTTTTTTTTAAATGAGACTATTTTCATCAGTAAACAAATTATGTAATTAACACAAAATTAAAAAAAAAATTTAAAGACCAAAATATTAATTCAATCAAAAATATAGATTTATTTTTCCATATAATATTTTTAAATAATTTTTATATAAATTTATCATGCGCAAATCTTATCCTAGTTATAAATTATGAAAGAAACGGTTTTTTAAAAAACTTGTGTATAGTAAGTAAAAAAAATCAATTATTGTTTACCGAATTAATTGTCTGATTTTTGTTATTCTCAATGTCGATTTACTCACATTATTAAAAAGTTCAAATATTCCCTCTATTTCATTATAAGTGTCATTTTAGAGTTGCTCACAAGGATTAAGGGAACAATTAATTTTACATATTTCCTATATAAAAACATAATTACCTATACACATACGACATACCCACATTTTACCCAATAGAAAAAAAATTACATAATAAAATTAATAAATTTTTTATTGAAAACCAAAAACGACACTTATTTTGTAACGAAAAAAATTCTCTATAATGACACTTATGAAATGGAGGGAGTAGGTTTTTGAATTGAAGTCGACTTGAAATCGTATTATGCCAAATTAATTGTTTGGATCGTATCTAGCAAAACTTAAATTATTAGGATCGAAATAAGAGCATCATTATTGGTGTCCTTAGTGCACCCCTTAGGTATTAATAATCATTTGTTTAAACCCAAATGAGTAGGAAACGGGGAAAAACGTATGTTAATTAAGGGGTGTTTAAATCACGTCCTTAAGGGCACGTCATCAAAGGAGAGGAAGACTGAATGGGAGAGAGATAGACGCATGAACCGTCTCGACTTCATTCTCCGTCTTCGTTCTCTCCTTCTCTCTCCCAACTGGAGAAATGCAGAACAATGTTGGAACTAAACCAACTCCATTCCCTCATGATCAAATCCTCTGTTATCAAAAACATCATCCCTATAAGCCGTCTCATAGACTTCTGCACCACCTCCCCAAAGACAATAAATATCACGTACACGACATCAGTTTTCGAAACCATCGATTCCCCAAGCGTGTACATATGGAACTCTACGATCAGAGGCTAGTCAAACAGTCAAAACCAATACAAAGCATTGATCTTTTACCAAGAAATGGTTGGGAAAGGTTATTCTCCGGATTACTTCACGTTTCCTTATGTGTTTAAAGCTTGTTCTGTGTTGAGGGATGTTAAGTTTGGGAGGTGTGTTCATGGTTTTGTTGTGAATATGTATGTTTCCACTTGTTGGGTTCATATGTATATGTGTTGTGGTGAAGTGGAGTGTGGTTTGAGGGTTTTTGAAGGTGTGCTGAAGTGGAATGTTGTTGCTTGGGGGAGTTTGGTGTCTGGTTTTGTGAGTAATAATCGGTTTAGGGAGGCTATTGAGGTGTTTAGTGAGATGGAGAGATGGTGTGAAGGTTAATGAGATGGTTATGGTTGATCTCTTGTTGCTTGTGGGAGATGTAAAGATATTGAGAGAGGGAAATGGTTTCATGGGCTTCTTTTGATCCGTTTTTACAGTCAGGAGATGATTTTAATGTGATATTGGCTACGATTTTGATTGATATGTATGGGAAATGTGGAGAGTTGAGAACCGCGAGGTATATGTTCGATGAAATGCCTAAGAGAAGCTTGGTTTCTTGGAATTAGATTATTACAAGGTATAGTCAGACCGGTGACGCAGAGGAAGCAATGCGTATGTTTTTGGATATGCTTGATTTGGGTGTCTCTCCTAATAAAGTAACGTTTTTGAGTGTGATAAGAGCTTCTTCCATGGTTCAAGGATGCTCACAATGGGGACAAATGCTTCACGGTTATGTATTGAAAACCGGTTTTGTAAAGGATGCTGCTGTAGTTTGTGCACTTGTGAGTATGTATGCTAAAACCGGTGATGCAGAGAGCGTGAATAGAGCATTTGAAGATCTTGAGAAGAAAGATACAAAAGCTTGGACCGTTGTGATCATTGGGTTAGCCAGTCATGGGCACGGGAAGGAGGCACTGAGTGTGTTCCAGAGAATGCAAGAGAAAGGTAATGCTAGACCTGATGGAATCACATATGTGGGGGGGGGGGTGTTATATGCGTGCAGCCATTTAGCTTTGGTGGAGGAAGGACGAAGATACTTTGCGGAGATGAGAGATGTTTATGGTATAGAACCAACAGTTGAACACTATGGATGTATGGTTGATATTTTGAGCCGTGCTGGTTGTTTTGAAGAAGCAGAGAGATTAGTAAAGACTATGCCGGTTCAACCTAATGCTAACTCAAGAAATCCTACCAATAATTTACAAATTTTGAAAAGTCGTTAGTTTTGTCTCTAAACACAAAAATAATCATAAAATATGTTAAAGACACAATTTGGGTACTTCCAATAATGTTGCTCTAAGGTCTCCGAGGAGGATGGCGTAACCTATTTAAATTTTACATTGACTACTTCTGCAATAACTCAAAAGCTTTGGAAAGAACCGGCTTGAACCGGTTTATATCAACGGTCACATTCTGTACCAAATAGGTCGCCTTGAAAGCCATCCACCCGCGTTTCGCCAATGGATCTCTAACGATCTCGTGATCGCGTCCATACTTCTGCACAAGCGAGCTCTCCTCCGCCTCGATCTTGTACTCCAAATACCTCAGACTCATCCCTTTCGCCGGCCTTCGAAAGTCCGTATCCGCCAGCCACTCGTATCCACCAAGCGGAAGAATCTGAATCACCACCGCTTTCTCCGGCAAGAACACCATGTTCGTAAGCCCGGCTCCGTGAACGCCAAGCATCACGTCGCACGAGTTCACTGTCTCCGCGAAATGCGCAAGGCCTGTGTTCGCTTCCGCCACCACGGCCTCGAATCCGATTTCTCCAGCCGCGTTCGCGATCTCGTCGGCGTTCGTGAACGCTCGCGTTCTGGCTCTCGAAAGAATCAGAATCCGTGGCCTTCGCTGTAGACTCTCTCCAGTAGTCACGGCGGCGTTTCTCAGAGAGTATGCGTCTCTTAGGAACCTCCTGAAATCGGACATGGAATATTCCGAATAGGAAGGATCGATCGTCAGCTCTTTGAAGTACTCTGGATGGCGTTTGAGACCGATGACGACGGTGTTGAAACAGTGCGTTTCTTCTTCACTGTCTATGTAAATCAGTTCGTAATTTGAGAGACTCTTCAAAATATCCTTGAACTTGTTGATCCACGCTTGATTCTTGTTCGTCATGAGGAACTGAACTTCACCGTTGAATCTACGCGCCGTCGTGAAAAGAGGAACCACGATGTCGGTGAAAGCGTGGAAGTTGTTCATCGCGTAGCCTCCCACAGAGAAAATCATTGCCGGAACGCTGTGATTCCTAACGCAACGCGATGAAAAATTAGCGTTCTCTAACTGATCAGCGTTTTGTGTTAGTTTCACCGTCCACTCTCTAACGTAATTCATGGCCCCAGGGTCACCTTTTCGCGCGTAAGGTCTCATATGCCACGTGGAGTTTCCCGAATACGCAGACGTTATCGCCGCAATAATCGTCGCGGATTTACCGTGGACCCTTACGTCGCCGTTTAACTCGCATATCTCAGTTCTTGATTGCCTCTTACATTTTACCGTTTCCTCTATTTTGTTACCGTCTGAAAGTTCACCAAGGAAAAAAAAAATCATAATCATGAAACTTTGTAGAAATTGATTAAAACGATTTAAAAACAAAAACAAAAGTTAAGAATGTGAACCTGAAATAGATTGTTCATTGGAGATTGAAGTGGGTGTTGTACAGTTAAACGTATCAAGACGATTCTTGGGTAAGCTTGTGTCGCTGCAAACACTAAGCTTGTCATCTTTAGAACTGGTTAAGCTCTGCGTATTTGTTGCATTTGATGTAATGTTACTTTCAGTCGTCGGGATAATGAGACTCTCAGAAACTCGAGATGTTGTATAGTTGCTGTTAAACGGTTGCGGTTTATGCGTTTCTGTTACTCTCAGCATCCTTAGACTAGTGTCCACTGAAAGTTGTGTATCCCCTGAAGAAAGAGAAAGAAAGACGTTAATTAGTTAATTGCTGTTTCTGCGTTTTTGGCGTTTGAAAGCGTTGGACAGGGACTTACTGGTTGGTAATGGGCTGAGACAAGGTTTAAAGATGGTGCAAAGAGTGATGACGAAGAAAAGTGAGGCAATGAAAGCTCCATAGCCAAGTCTCTTCTGTTTGTCTTTGCTAAAGCTACGAGCAAGTATTTTATGGTAAAGAAGATCCTTCTCTTTCATTTCTCTTGTCTCTCAAGTTACGCAAAACTTTTTATTTTCTTGCGCTGCAAGGACACTGTAGAACCAGGGTTTACACTCAAATTTCAGAGATACGTGACGTGAATGAAGGTGAGACAAAGGGAGGATTGTATGGAGTATATAAAAGTCATTTAGGACATTGCAACTCGTGTTCAATGATTGTTTCTGTGAATGTCGGGATCTTAAGACAGGGTCACGAACAGAAGTTCTACGTGTTGAAGATCAAAAAATCTAAAAGTTCAGTTTATTATTAAAATAACAGGATTTTATTAATTAGTAAGCCTGAGGATTGCCGGCATTGGAGAGTAAGGATTTGGAGGGCATGAAGTTGTAAGAAGCTTAATGAATGCTCCCCACGATTCTTCTTTCTAATTAGCTTTGGTTTCAGTAAATTAATATATATAAAATGAACACCAAACCATAATATAAATTAAAAAGTTTCGATTACATACGAAAGATACTCAATTTCCTAATATTAATTCAGTTCTAATCTTCAAAGACGGCAGCCGTATGATTTGTTTAATGTGATTATGTCAACCATCTGTTAATATTCCTAGGGGCACTAATTTTTCATGTTCTTAATTTTATTCTATCGTCACGAAATAACGCTGAAGGCTTCTACATTTAATAATCATTCACGTATTAGCATTTGGCTGCTGTGGTTTGGTTAATCCAATGAGATCAGCTTAAGTTGAAACAATTGGGGAAAAAATAAGAGAAGACGATGAGGAACTTTATGACCAGATTTTTAATTTACCCTTTTCACTATATAGTGTCTTTGTTTATGAATTTTTTACATGGTATCATAATCACATAACAAAATGTATAGGAAAATCACTATTTGTTTTATGTTGGGGACGAGTCTGGCATTCTCAACAAACCTATTCCTAAACTTTTACCAGCCTATTTATTTCATGTTTTGGCACTATTTTGTTTCAGTTAAGATCTAGTCATATGTTTTCTTTCCTTTGGAATTTAATCATTTACCATTGCCTCTAATGATATGTGTGGATCTGTTTAGTTTCTTTTCTATTGTGTTACCTTATGTATATCTGATTGTAGACAGATTATTTTGAATAAAATAATTTTTTAGTATTAAGAATTTTTTTTATCAGTCTATTTAATAGATGGAAGTCGGTAAAAAACATGAAATCAATAATAATAAAAAATAGTTGAAAAGGAAAAAAATTTTAAAATTAAAAATATATTAAAACGGGCTTCAACTTTATATGATTAAGACTGCTTTTCAAAATTTTCAATGATCATAAAAAACATTAAAAAGTTTCAACTCACAAGAGACAAGATTTTTCATGAAAGTCTTTATGAGACTATACTTATTTTGTAATGAAGAGAACTATGATTGACTGAAACGTACAAACGGTTTCAGAGTCAGTGTAAAATAAAGCGGGTGATGCAAAATAAATTTCACATTCATTTTCAGTTTCTGTTGGATTTAATATTGATGTAAATCTCAAGTTTAAGCTTAATGAAAATAATATGATCAAAAGATCAGAGAATTTTAATCCATGGAAAATGTTCCGTCAAAGTACCTGAATGGATACACAAATATAAACATCTTTTTTTTTTTTGATAAGCATCTTTCTTGAGCAAACTGATCATTTAAGAGAGTTTTTGTGAGTTTGATCTTCTTTTGGTTATTCAACTAATGAAATATCAGTTGTATGATTTTAATGATAAATTTTAAATTAATATTCCGACCTGACTATAAGAATTTACAGAACACGAATGCAGTAAACTATTTATTTTACATCGACTGTGTCTGCAATAGCTCAAAAGCTTTAGCAAGAACCGGCTTGAACCGGTTTATATCAACGGTCACATTCTGTACCAAATAGGTCGCCTTGAACGCCATCCAACCGCGTTTCCCAAACGCCTTTGGATTTCTAACGACCTCGTGATCGCGTCCGTACTGCCGCACAAGCGAGCTCTCCTCTCCCCTAATCTTATACTCCAAATACCTCAGATTCATCCCCTTCGCCGGCCTCCCGAAATCCGTCTCCGCCAGCCACTCGAATCCACCGATCGGAAGAATCTGAATCACCACCGCGTTCTCCGGCAAAAACACCATGTTCGTCAGCCCCGCGCCGTGAACGCCGAGCATCACGTCGCACGAGTTCACCGTCTCCGCGAATCTCGCGAGGCCTGTGTTCGCTTCCGCCACCACGACTTCGAATCCGATCTCTCCCGCCGCGTTCGCGATCTCGTCTGTGTTCGTGAAGGCTCGCGATCCGACTCGAGAGAGAATCATCATCCGAGGCCTCCTCCGCCGCCGCGGATCCACGGCGGCGGTTCGCAACGAGTACGCGTCTCTTAGGAACCTCCGGAAATCGGACATGGAGTATTCAGAAAAGGAAGAATCGATCGTGAGCTCATGGAAATACTCTGGATGGATCTTGAGGCCGATGATGACGGTTGTGAAACAGTGCGTTTCGTCTTCGTCGTCGATGTTAATCGGATCGTAGTTCGAGAGACTCCTCAGTATCTCCTTGAATTTGTTGATCCACGCTTGGTTCTTGTTCGTCACGAGGAACTGAACTTCTCCGTTGAATCTACGCGCCGTCGTGAAAAGAGGAACCACGATGTCAGTGAACGCGTGGAAGTTGTTCATCGAGTAACCTCCGAGAGAGAAAACCATCGCGGGAACGCTGTGATTTCTAACGCAACGTGAGAAATTAGCGTTCTCTAATCGCTCGCCGTTTTTATCTAATTTGACCGTCCATTCTCTAACGCGGTTCATGGCTCCAGGGTCTCTTTTTCGCGCGTAAGGTCTCATTTGCCACGTGGTATTACCAGAAAAAGCAGACGTGATCGCGGCGAGAATCATCGCGGATTTACCGTGGACTCTTACGTCGCCGTTTAATTCGCATACTTCTGTTCTTGATTGCTTCTTACATTTTACCGTTTCCTCTATTTTACTACCATCTGAAAATTCACCAAAAGAAAAAAAGAATTGATGATAACTGCCAGAATCATAAAACTTTTGTTGAAATTGATTAAAACTATGGAAAAATAAATAGAATGGTTAAGAATGTGAACCTGAGATAGCTTGTTTTTTGGAGATTGAAGTGGGTGTAGTACTACTTAACGCTTGCGGTTTCTGAGTTTCTGTTACTCTCAGCATCCTGAGACCAGTGTCCACAGATAATTGCAACTCCACTGAAGAAACAAAGAAAGAAAAGCGTTGGTCAATTATTAATGTTTCTGCGTTTTATACAAAGATGTGAAGGGACGTACGTACTTGTTGGTAATGGGCTGAGACAATGTTTAAAGACGGTGCAAAGAGTGGACACGAAGAAAAGACACGCAATGAAAGCTCCATAGCCAAGTCTTTTCTGTTGATTTTTGCTAAAGCTACGAGTAAGTATTGTATCGAAAAGAAGATCCTTCTCTCTCATTTATCTTGTCTATTAGGTTTGCGCACACTTTTTACTTTCTTGTGCTGCAAGAAAGCTATATAAATGGAGCTTATACGCGAATGTAGAGGTGAATGAATGTGAGAGAGGGAAAGGATTGTATGAAGTATTTAAGTTGTCGTTCTACGACAATACTACTCGTGTTCGATGATTGTTCTCAAAATGTCGGGATCTTAAGACAGGATCACAATGAAGTTTTAGGTGTTGAAGATCAAAATAAATAAATGTATTATTAAAAGAAGATGATTTTATTAATTAATAAGTCTGGGGATTGTCGGCATTGGAGAGTAAGGATTTGGAAGGCATGAACGTGTTAGTAGAAGAAGAAGTCTTAGTAAGCTTTGTTAATGCTCCCCACGATTCTTCTTTTTAGCTTTGTGTTAAGCTAACTAATTTATATATAATCAACACCAAACCAAATTATAAAGAAGTCTCGAACATAAAAAAAAAAAAATGGTCTCGAACTATTTATTAAAAATATGGAAATTAGAATACTCATAAAGATACAAGTTCGTAGCTACTTCAATTATATTCTTGGGGATGATTATTTTGTAGAAAACATAAACATGAAACTGTGGATGGAATACATTTTCCTTACAAATCAATATCATATTCCCTCCGTTCCATAATATAAGATATTGTAAAAAAGATTTGACGTTCCAAAATATTAGATATTTTGCTACTTAAAAAATAACTTTAGATTTATTGAAAATAGATTGACCAGTGACGTTTTACTGTAATATTATTATTGGTTAACTAATCTTTAGTTTATGTTATTAATAGCATTTTCTCTAAAACAGTAATTGTAAAAAAAAAAAAATTTGTAGTTAACCAAAACATTTTATATTATGAAAGGGAAGGAGTATGTGTGCTTAGAATAGATTTTCGTAAATCGTAATCATATGTTAAGAATCAGAGCATCATCTTTTGACAGTGACTTAATTCTCGATATACTTTGTCATATTCGGTTTGGCCAGTTATTATTACACTGAGTAAAATGTGAGCATGCTTTAAAATCACAAAACGGCTTGTAAGCGTTTGTCAACTATTTGAACTATATATGCCTCTTTGTTAAATCAGATCATCCAATTGTTATGATAATCTAAAATGTGACTGTTGGACATGTTCATAATAATTTTTAAAAATAAAAATGAAAGGAACATTGTAGTTGACTGTTATGACACAAGGAAATCTAAATGATTGATTGATTGTTCGTTGTTTAGTTTTTTTTTTTTTTTTTTTTTTTGCTCGAGGCCAATCAACGAAGGGGGCATAATCAATTTTGCTATGAAAGCTATGAATCAACTAACAGTTGGTGCTATTTTTCTTGATTTATGTTAAGTTTGGTTGTTAAATTGTCTATGGACCCTTTCTCAACAATCTCTCATTATATTTTTCTTTAATCAAAATACGTATAATATATAATATTAATTAATTAATATCTATTCTCATTTTTCGTTTTCTCAATATATATGATTTTCTCTGTTTCTAATTAATTTTCGTTATAATATAATTTTTTATTACAAAATATATGTCAATTTATATTTCAAATATATTTTTTACTATTATTTTATATCTTTTGCTCCTAATCAAACTAAGAAAAATATTAAATGCTACTCCCTCCGTTTCATATTAAGTGTCGTTCTAGAGGAAAAAATTCGTTACAAAATAAGTGTCGTTTTCGGTTTTCAATACAAAATTTATTAACTTTATTATATTATTGATTTTTCTATTGGTTAAAATGTGGTTAGGTGTATTGGTAATTGTGTTTATATAGGAAATATATAAAATTAATTGTTTTCTTAATCCGTGTGCAGAAATCTAAAATGACACTTATTTTATAACAGAGGGAGTATGTAATTTTAATAATTAAACAAAGGTAAATCTAAAAATTTAAATAGTTTTTTTAATTTTTGTGCAAAATTCTAGAATAACAAGTAATTTAAAAGGGAGAGAGTAGTTACTTTTGTTCATAGTTTTGTCTATAGCTTGAGTCTTAACAATGGAACCTGCAAGACTAAATCTAGTTAAACAAACACACACATATATATTATAAACCAAAACGTGCGGTGATTACCTCAAAACCCAAACCAAATGTGTTTGTCAGAATATGGATCTTTTCTCTCCATTAGTTAGGTATGAAAAGAAACATCATAATAATAGCCATATAAGTGAGTTGTTGAGTTGTTAAGGAAGTTCAAAAAAAAAAAAAGTGAGTTGTTAAGGAAGAAATAGACATTCTAACAAGTTCCGTGCCTCATAGCCTATATGGTGGGTCGCATGACGATGCATGTATGTTCCACTTCCAATATACGTTTTCTTGTGTAGTCGTAATACCAATAAAAAATGTGGATATATAGAAAAATATATTCAAAATATTGTTAGTGTAACCAGTTAGAAATCAACAATTTATATTTTATGATAAGATCGGTACAGAAACAAAAAATTTGAGCAAGGGATCTACATATAAATTTATGAATCATCAATTATGTAATAATTGTTTAACATTTTACAAATGCTGAAGAATTATCTAAAATATACAATGCATAGATCTTATTATTTGGAGGTAGAAAAACTAACTCGTACAATACAAATAATTTGATTTTTCTCCAAACAAAGGTATATATGTAATGTTAGAACTTATGAAAATATATAGTATCTTTTGTAAGCGTATAGTTATTTAAATCGCAAATCCGATACAAGACATATCTAGGCACAAATGCTTTTACGTTTACATATTTAGCGGCAAAGCCACACACAAGAACGTGTAGGACGCTTTTCGATTTATATATGGTAGATAATCCATCCCAAAATACTGATTTATTCAGTTAAAAAAAATACTGAATTATTATAACATCTTTAAGCTTTCTTTTCAAGGACCAATTTAATCTTCAAAGACGGCAGCACTATGATTTGTTTCTGTGATTATGTCAAACATCAATTAATATTAAAAATCGATTAATATTCTATAAGGAGATTTTTTTTCTTCTGCTTATACTTTTACTACAAGAAAACATGGCAATTATTAACAGAAATTCTGATGAAAAAGTATTCGTTCAAAATTTATGAAGAATTTTTGAGGAACATGAAATTTTATCACTTGTCGATATTTTGTCAGATTTTTTTTGACCAATTTCATCTTTTACCGAAAATAATTGACGAATTACCGATAATTTTTGAGGAATGTTAAACAGTTTGAGGTATAAAATTGAAATTTAGGATTCCAACGGAAATTGGTCGGAAAATTCTGATAAAGTTTCAACGAATTTCCAAAAAAAAAAGTTTAAGATATGAAATATTCTAAATTAATGTTAAACTGGATACGTATAAGATCACCATGATATATATTAACTTACAAAATCATGTGGGTTAATAATATACATCAATTATTTAAAGCCATACATTCTCGCGATGGATTAATCGACGGATACATAACCATTCTCATTAACATTTATATACCTTAACAAATATTTGGCGATCCAACTTAATATCTTGAATTTGTGTGTGTTTCAAATATTTTGGAGATTATAAACCTCTAAAAATCATTAGTTTATCATCAATGGCTATTATCAATCTATTTTGCTATGTTTAGAAACCTAAATACATAACTCGTCAGAAATGTGTATATTCTGACGAATTTCTGATAAAAATTGTGTATTCCGACGAAAATGATATCTTCATCGGATTTCATTGAAAATAGAGTTTTGTCCGAAAAAGAACCGTTTAATATTTTGTGAAACACCAAAATAAATACATTCTAATGGATTTCCGACGAATTTAATCTGTCAGAATTTTTTAACATAAAAAAAAAAAATCTTCATTTTTATTTCATCTCTCTCTTTCTCTAAGCTCTATCTTCTCACTCTCTATCAGTCAAAGAACATCTGATGAATAGCCATGAATCCTTCTTTCAGAGTCCCATTAAATCATGTTAGTCATTTACTATCCTTTCAATAATCATATATGTTAGTTTGTATATGTGTTAAGTTAGGATTGATGTATTTATGGATTGGAGTGTTAGAAATGAGTTAGATTGGTTAATATAGGATTTCATATGTTAGGTTTGTGTTAGAATTGTTAGTTTAGGATTTTACATGTTAGATTTAAGATTTGAAAACTTGTTTTATGTTTTTTGATGTTTTAAAATGATTCTATGATTTTATAAAATGTTCTATGCTTTTATAAAACGTTTTTATGTTTTTAAAATTTATAAAAAGTTTTTCTTCACTTCCAAAAGACGTTTTTATGTTTGTTTAGATTTAATAAAAACGTTTTTTTAAAAAAAAAATTTTAGGAAACATTTTCAATTACAAAACATTTCACTTTTTCTTCAAATATTTTCAATTTATAAAAGGTCTTTTGTTTTTTTAAAAAAAATTATAAAAATGGATTTACACTTCTTAAAATATTTAAATTTAGAAAATGTTGAAATCTGTTTTAAACTATATAGCTATATTAAACTATAACTCTATTAGATTTTACATGGATACAAAGTAACAAAAATATTTAAAATACGTTAAACGAGCACGGCTAACTTTATCTGCAATGTTAATACAACGGCCTTTTACGTGTATTCATTTCTCCTACGCAAAGCAACATAGACATACTGGTTTATAAAACTATATGGAACCTTAGCAGGGAGACTTTGGAAATTTACATTTGCAGATACGTCTGCTGCTCACTTTAGGGTTTTCATGCCTACACTCGCAAGAAAAAGGATACTTTTTAATTTTATTAAATCCTCTTATGCAAGTCTTGTTTCCATCCCACCCACAGTTCTCTTCGAACGGTTGTGATTTTATGCACACCTTCGCATTCACCTCTGTTATTTCGTATCAACAAATATTTTTAGAAAAATGTTAAATTGTAAATGAGATCCTTTTTCGTTGAATAGTCAGAACAGAAGAAAAAATAACATATCACGCACCATTCACTTGGTTGAGAATAAAGAACATGAGAACACAAGAAACTATGATCAATGTGGTAGACTTCATGATTCAACGAAAACAAAATGATTTGAGAAATAATATTATCTTGTTACTTGCAGGAACTTCTTGATTGCTTGGCTTTTGTAGTAAGCATACATGCATGCTAGTGTTCTTTATAGATAGCACACGTTAAAAATAGCTATTTACACTAAATTAGGAGGAACTTCTTACATGGTTTCAGAGAGAAATTAGGAAGAAAAATATGAAGATGAAAAAGAATGTAAAGATGTTTAATAATTAAAAAAAAAACAACTCTAAAATGTTATTACATAAATAGACATCCATTCACCTAATACTCTGTTGTATGTTTCTGATAATCTCTTATACTAAAAAGAAAACATTCAAAAATATAGCGGACACATGATAGATGGATTCATATAAGCTTTTAAACAAATCAGTAAACGCAAGCACGAGCGGTTGCGTCACTGCGATTGAAGCGATTTGACACTCTCTAGTTTCTCTTCTAAGTTCCATCCCCTGAAACTCAACGACGACAAGAGTTTTAGTTATGTGCTTACAATACCAACCCTCAAGAGCTACAAAGAGATAATAACAAAATTTTCTTCACCTTTCAACAGCTTCCCTTTTCAATGAATCGATTTGTGTCTCAAGCATCGCACACGCAGACTGGATCTCCATATTCTTGACACAGAGCTGTCTCCATTCTTGAGATAGAGCGTTGAGCTCATACGCTGTAGTTTGCTGATATGGCCACACAACAAAGCTTCAGATTACCCCGTAAACCAAAGAGAAGACAGCTATGAAGAAAATGTGTGAGTAAATACTTCAATTGTTTTATCACCTGATGATACTTCCTTTCACGATTGACTTTTTCAATCTCCTCGTTCTGCTCCTGAGCTAGTCTTTGCATTCTGGAAAATTAGAGACCAAGTAGAGTGATGAGATCAATCTCGCTTTGTTGAAGTCCCAAGAGCACGAAGAGCTCTCACAAAGAAAAGCACATGAAGAAAAAAGCACAAATCAAGTCTAATGCGCAAAAGCCAACGAAGCATTTTATGCAATGAAATCGACAATGAACATATCAAGAATGCTTCAACAGAATAAGAACAGCACATCAACTAAAGAGCTTGAACACTTTTAAATCACATAGGTCACAATGTAACAAATGAAAATTCAATGAATGCCTGCTTAACACATAGATTTGAAAACAAACCTGGTCAAGAATACTTCTAGCCGATGATTGTTCTGTCTCCAAAGCTCAGGGCCATGTTTTGACATCATTTCCAAATTCTCAAGCCTGTGAATTAAAGATGTCAGAACTCAGAAGAAGATAGTAGTAGTAAATTAGAGATTACTAACAATGTTAGGTGCTTACTCGATCATCTTCTGTTGTAATGACCGTTGAGTCTTGTGAAGATACTGCTTCCATGCAGCATCATCATTTTTCTTACTAGCAGGTGGCAATTCATGCTTATACCGGCACTCGAAATCGATCCTCACTGGTGGCTTCCCAGCTCGAACACGCTCATACTCTTTGCCAAGCACTGGACAGTTCTGATATTCGTTTTCCACCAACCAAACCAAAGAAGACAAAAAAAAAAACAATCAACACATGACATGAGACAGTTAAATTAAAAAAAAATTCATTCACTTACCTAAACCCTGAAGCTAACTACAAGATCCACAAACAGTTCAGAAATCTCCAGGAAAAAGTCTATCAATAAAGTGTGTAAATATTTAGTTATTCAAAAACCAAGAAACTAAAACTAACTGAAATAAATCACTTAAACTCAAGAAGCAAAACCCTAATTTACTATAAACCCTAATTCCAACTAAATTCCTTAACAAACAAAACCCTAATTTACTATAAACCCTAATTCCAACTAAATTCCTTAACAAGCAAACCCTAATTTACTATAAACCCTAATTCCAACTAAATTCCTTAACAAACAAATCGATATATAAGGGATTCGCCGTGAAATTGACCTCGAAATCGAACTTTGGAAGAGGAGGCAAATCCTTGAGGAAATCAGCAGGCTTCCTTGAGCTCCGACGCATCTCTTCCTCCACCAATCGGTCCACCTCAGCTTTAATCAGTGGATTGCCGTAGTCATCATCTATATAAGGAAGCGCATCGATGACTTCCGCGTTCGCCGCGCTCGCCCATGGCTTCGTAGCCTGAGGCGCCGCCTCCAGCATCAAAACGTCCCCATTGTTCGTCGCCATGAAAGTTGTCGAGAGAGAGAGAGAAGAAGAAACCAATTGAAAGAAAACAAAAATATAGTACTAGTTACCGGTACCGTGGATCCGACCCGATAATAATGGACCTCGGGCATCTTTGGGCCTTTTGAAAATTAAACGTATATGTTTATTTTTGGAAGCTATATAACATTCTGATTTCTTAACAATTGTTTTTATTACATTCTTTTTTTTGTCAACATTGCGATTACATTCTGAACAATTGCTTTCTACATATGGTTTTATTTTGGGGAAATTGTTTTTTAGACCAAAAAATTGGTAACATTATCTCTTTAGACTAATTTTTTTTGTATCTTTTTTTCTATAATGCCTTTTACTAATTTTGAAAATAAATTAAATAAATAGTTTTAGAAAAAAGATAAAAAAAAATAACTAGTTATGAAACAACAATATCAATCTAGTGGTATTTTTTTCAATTTTTAAAAATGTATAAATCCTTTTTCAAATTATGTTCTACATAAAGTAGAAGTGGCATTCTACAAAATAGAAAATGAAATCCATTTTTTATTGAAACTACTATGTTTAGAATACACATCATGTGTTTAAAGTATTCTTCTAAAATCAGTAGAAAACGGATTCTACACATTGCTATAATATCTAAATAAATAGAATTCAGAATCTACATATTATTATAAATCTAAAATTTGTTGAACCTGATTTCAAACATTATTACACATTCTACGAATAAGAATATTCTGTTCCAAAAATATAGGAAGAAAATATTTAAAAATATTCACTTTCCATAAATAAAATCGATTTTTCTGATTAGAAATTTTAAAACAAAAAATGATTTTTTATTAGAAAAGTAAAAAAAAATGATTTGGAGATCATCGAGATCGACCAGACGGATCGACAATCGACTATGGAGATCAATCGATCTCTTAGATAAAGCAGTGTTTTCTTCACGTTTATTTTTTGATTTGGGAATTTTAATTTTGTACTTTTTTTTTACAATTTTAATTGAATTTAAAGGTATTATTGCCATTTAGAAAAAAAAAATTAGCCTAATGGAATATAAAGTAACAGAGATTAAGTCAAAGGGGCAATATATCCTTTTTGGCCTAAAAAACAGTTTACCAATGATTTAATTAATACTTTAATACCAAGAGGTAAATCTGGATTTAAATTTCCAATGAATTATGCAAACATATAAATACTTGCAAATTAAACCCCGAACTAACACTGGATAAGAAGTAAAAAACTAAGAGACAGCAAAAAACTCGAACTAGAAAGAACAAACACAACATAAGAAATGTCTCCGGTCACCATTCCTTTAACAGCTGCCATTGTCCGACCACACATCAGTACATTTCAGCCTCTTTTCACCTTCTTTAAAGCTAAAGAATGATCTTCTCTTCATTTTTAGCACACAAACCAATTGCCAAAGTCAATCTCTTCTCACTCAATATGGTGGTCATTTTCGAAAGGTAGCCTCTGTTTTTTGAACTATCAATCAATGTTTGTTTGTAGTTAAAAACTATTATCCCAGGCTAAATCTAGCAATATTGGAGAACATCACGTTTTAATATACTCAAAAGGAATTCACTTATATAGCCTAAAGATTTGGTGTGAACACACCAAAATCTTCTTTTACTGTGTTTTCGATAGACTCTAGACTCGATGGATGATACAATGTTTTAATTAAAGTACACCATTGGCAATTATTAGGAACAGAAAGTAAAAGCAAACGTTCTATAAAACTCGAGACTTCAACCCCTATGATTCATTTCACCACTTTTCTAATGCCATCAACTTGGTAGTGGAGAGCACAACGTTGACATTTTTGTTGCGACGAAGTCTTGGAACCACGTCTTCAATTTTAAACTTAAGGTAATTTTCATCCAACTGTACGACCATCTTGTTTAGTTTCTTTGTGTTGTTAAGCACAAGTTCCACTAATGAAGCCAAATGCTTTGATTTTGCGTACACACAACACTTGTTCCAAGAGTCTCCATCTTTTGATCTCCAGCATGTGTTCAGATTAAAGCCTTGCAATTCCAAGTATTTGTCAAGATGCTTCTCCTGTACAATAAAAAAAAATATATAGAAAAACCCTTGTTGGATTTATTTGAACTCGATAATGAATAGCTAGAAAAAGGGTTGATGATGAATATACCAGTAAGGTGTTGAAATTCCTAGCACGTACTGTTAGCTTCTCTAATTCAGGAGAGTTTTGTAACAGTCTTTCCATACCAGGAATAACATATTGAGAGATCTTTGTATCAAGAGTCAATGCTTTGACCTTGAACATGGGAAAAGGAACACCACGAATCTCAGCAAGAGATAAAATCTAATAGAACCAACAAAAAGATAGTGAATATTGATTAGTATTGCAAACTTATATGAGCCAATTACAAACTTTAATACCTGAATAAAGTTTCCCCCAAACCTAAGCTTCTCTGCGTTCTGTAACTTTTCTAGCATCATTAGAAGCATGATTTGGAGAAAATCAGCCTTGAAGTTGAAGTACTTATTATGGTTCACTGAGAAGAAAATTTCGAGTTTAATTAGCTTCGGTTAAAGAATCCACATTAACAAAAGTACGTGATGATGACTCAGAGTTGAACAATCTGAGATAGCGGATGTGTGGTGCCACAATTTCCATTGACCCACAAACCGGCACGGTAAGCTTTACATCTAATGTTCTCAAACGTAGGGATTTGCTAAGATCAAGAACCTCTAGTTCATAGCAGTTTAATAACGTTAAGTTTTCAAGGACCGGAGAACCGGATAGAATCTTAGCCATGGAATCATTAGAGAGTCTACACCAACTCAAGGATAACTTCTGCAAGGATGTCCAAGACACAGCGCACTCAGGAAGCTTATATCCATAATGATAACGAAGGAAGTCCAGGGACAGATTCTCAACGTTGTGTGACATGGTGAACTTGATCAATCTCTCGATGTATGGTATGTTCTCCACTACGTGTTCTACTGCGAGGTGAAAACTCGTCGTCTTGGGAGCTGTGTAGCGAGTTAGGGTTTCATTTACCGAAGCGGCAGTCAGTGTATCCACATCTAAGGAGAGAGAAGGTACCTCGCACCATATATGCCTCCATCGTCTAGACAAGATGGATGTTGTGATGGCTACTTTGGTCGGTATAAAGCAGAGTATGTGTTGGAGGATCTCATCTGGTAAATTGCTGATCAAGTCTACACCTGCTTTGTTCTTTCTGTGGTCGGCCATCTTCACTTTAATTATTCTTTAGGCACAGATTTTATTATATATATAGAACTCTAAAAAAAACGTTATGTAGAGCCTTAGCTTGTTGTGTTGTATCTGACCCATTAGTGGGATGAACTTGGGCTTGAAGCCTTTTACCTTTATACTATCAGATGGTGCACACAAAAAAAAGGTTATGTAGTTTCCTCTTTCTCAATCCTTAAAGTACTTATGCCAAAATACTAACCCGGATTCTTAATAAGATTCTTAATAAAAGGTTTTTAACTTATGATTTTATATTTTTTTATACTTTTCGACTAAGAACCGATTTTTATATTCAATTCTTTGTTTTTTTTTAGTAAAAAGTAGGCTTGTTCAATCCGGTGTTCGGTCCGGTTTCGGTTCGTTTTTTTCGGTTTTCGGTTATTCGGTTTATAAAAATTAGCTACCATATAGGAACCATATTTAATTTGGTTTGGTTCGGTATTTATACTACCGGTTTTCAGTTTATTCGGTTTTATACCAAATAACATTATTATTTGATTTGGTTTTATATATATATGAATTTAAAAAAAAAACATATTGTCAAAACTATCATTTATTAAAATAATCCTAAGTGTTCATAAATATAAAAATGTGAAATTAACAACAAACAAAACGACCAACCATTCAGTTTTGTACAGTTTTTCTTATTTCCTCTTTGTTCTTCCAAATAAATTACATGGTACGATCTAATTTCACAGATAATAATTGAAGAAAATAAAATAAAATTATTAAGATATATCTTCACTAGGAATAAAAAAGTTAAAAAAGACTATTCCAAGAAAATAAATGGTTATATAATTTAAATATATTTATATATTTTTTCTTTGATCGGTTTATTCGGTTTAATCAGTTATAAACCTAACTATATCCAAATCCTACGGTTTTAATAAAATCATATCCATTCGATTTATATGGTATATACCAAATCCAAACCATATTGTCTATTTCGATTCGGTTCGGTTCGGTATGGTTCGGTATTACCATATTGAACAGCCCAAAAAAGCTAAAAATTGGTTCTTAGTCAAATCTAAAAACTCCACCTTAAAAATCTAGGTTAATCATGGTCTAACAAACTTCGGATAAGCTATTGCCTTGTCATCCGCTGATGTTAAGATCTTGCCAACTAGTCCAGAAATATTATGACTGAAAAACGGCAATAACTGCTGTTAGGGAAAACTGTTAGGGAAATTAAATGATGATATTGATAAGACCAAGTCCCAACACTTTTAAAAACTTGCTAATAGATTAGCAAAACACTCTCAAAGAGTTAAAAAGAAAAAATCTAAAGGGAAAGCAAAACGAAACTCGAATAGAAAGAACAACCACAACACACGAAATGAAAAAAAAAAAAGAATGATTCCTTTACCAGCTGCCACTGTCCGACCACCGCCACTACGTTTAGCCTCTTTTCACCTTCTTTATTGCAAAAGAATGATCCTCTTGTGTATGTGTTCATTCTGAACAAATCTCATAAACCAATTGCTTATGTTCCTTAATAAAAGATCATACTGTATGTCCCACGCTAAATCCTAGCAAATAATAACTGATCCACCTCTGGTTTTAATTTACTCTAAAGAACTAAACTTATCTATGCCCTGAAACTTTTGTGTGAACAAACCAAAATCATCTCTACAGTGTTTTCATGGCTCGAAGTAAAATAACAAATAAAGTAAATTAACAAGAAACCAGTAAAGCTCTCAAGACTTCAACCCCTATGATTCACCACTCCTCTGATGCCATCAACTTGCAGTGGTACAACGTTAAGTTTTCAAGAACAGGACAACCTGATTGAAACTTAGCTATGAATTCATCAAAGAGAGTACAACGACTCTAAGATAAGTAGGGATGTCCAAGACTTTTTGTGATATGCTCTTATAAACTGCATTTATATATATGGCCTGAAGATTTTTTTGTGCGAACAAAAAAGTCGTCTTCTATTGTGTTTCAATAGAAACGATGTAAAATTTTAAATAAAGTAAACCCATTATTAAAACACACGCATAACTAAAAAATGTTCAAATGACATTCAAAAGACTTTAACCCTTATGATTCACCAATCATATGATGTCATCAACTTGTTGGTGGAGGAGAGCACAATGGTGACATTACGATTGGGAGAGAGTGTTGGAACCACCACGTCTTCAGTTTTAAACGTAACGTAACGTTCATCCAACAGTACGACCATCTTGTCTAATTTCTCTGTGTTTTTAAGAACAAGCTCCACAAATGAAGTGACATTCTTTGATTGTAAATTCCAACAAGAATTATTCCAAGATAAAGCATCTTTAGATCTCCAGCATTGATACATATTCAAGGAGTGTGATTTCAAGTATTCGTCAAGATGCACCTCCTGTACCAACATATATAAAGATACCAAAAGTTAAAAACGGAATATTGTTAGAACTCGATAATAGCTAGAAAAAGATGTTGTATGGTAAATATATATACCAGTATGCTGCTGCAACTCCTTCCACGTAGTGTTAGCGTCTCTAAATCAGGTGAATTTTGTAACAGACTTTCTATACCAGGAATAACATACCGACAGATATCTGTATCCAGAGTCAATGATTTGACCTTGAGCATCGGGAAATAAACATCACGAGCAAGAGATAAAATCTAAAACAGAAAAAAACAAAAACAAAGTTAGTTAATATTGAGTAGTACCGAGAGCTTATGACATAGACTTTTCAAACGTTCTTAGAACTATAGAAAAACAGACTTTAAAGAAAACTAATTAACCCATATAGAAAACGTTGACCGTGCAACCAAATGAATTTTAAGCATTAGAGAATATGATATTATATGAAGCCAAAAAGACATAAGTACCTTAATAAAGTTTCCACCAAAGGTAAGCTTCTCTGCGTTTTGTAACTTTTCTAGCATCTCTAGCACCTTGACTTGGAGTTTGAGAAAAGCAGCTTTGGTAAACTTGAAGTGAGAGTTATAAGTTGGGACGTAGCAAAATTCCAACTTAGCTTCGGTTAGAGAAGAGACATCAACCAAAGTACATGGTGTCTGAGCGTCAAATAATCTGAGACAATGGATGTGTGGTGCCACAATCTGTTTTGGCCCCAGTTGCTTCACGTTACGGTATACTTCTAATGTTCTCAGACGTAGTGATTTGCTGAGATCAAGAACCTTTAGTCTATTGCAGTGATACAACCTTAAGTATTCGAGAACCGGACAACCAGATAGAATCTTAGCCATGGATTCATCAGAGAGACTACAAAAAGTCAATGATAACTTCTGCAACGATACCCAAGACCCATGGCACTCCAGAACCATCTTAGGACTTAACTTAATGTTGAGTTGTTTGAAAGAAGAACTGTTATAGAAGAAATTAGGAAGCTTATACTCTACCGGTCTACGGAAATCCAGATCCAGGGATAGATTCTCAACGTTGTGTGACATGGCAAACTTGATCCACTTGTCGATGTATGGTATGTTCTCTGTCATGGATGTTATTAAGAGGTGAAAACTCTTCGTCTTGGGAGCTGTGTAGCGACTTAGGGTTTTGTTTACCGAATCTGCCGTCAGTGCGTTGGCCTTTAAGGAAAGAGAAGGTATATTGCACCAGACATGCCTCCATCGTCTAGACAAGATGGATGTTGTGATGGCTACTTTGGTCGGTATAAAGCAGAGTATGTGTTGGAGGATCACATCTTGTAAATTGCTGATCAAGTCTACATCTCCTTCGATTGCCATTTTAGTTTTCTTAGGAAGCAACGATATGAAATCAAAGCAAAGAGATATTGGTTGCTTGGTTGCGAGGAATCAATCTGAGAGAGGGAGCAGAAGATGACAATCTGGTAAGGCTTTCTAAATACGCCCGCTAGGTTTCCACTCTATCCGACATATCAATTGATTAAATCGTGAACAATAGACCTTATATATAGCTTATGAATCTATGTAATTTGTTATATTAAAATAATTAAATGAAACTATTTTTAATATAATAAAAAGGAAATATGCAGATAACTAAAAAAAAAATTATATTTACAAAAAAAAGAAAAGAAAACATATTTTTATGAAAATATCTTTTATACACAACTAGGTGTTTTGCCCGCACTTGCGGGCATAATTCTCTTATGAATATTTATTAGTTGATGTTATTAAAAATCAGCATAGTAAGTTATTATTTATGTTTTCAAAAATTAAAAATCAAACATCAAATAATTATCAATGAAAAAACTCAAACATCAGAAATATTTAAAAGAAAATATTTCTATAACTATTTTTCTCGATTTATATTTAATTATAATATTTATATCTTAATTTAAAATTTTATATTAGAAAAAAATATTTTCAAGGTAACAATATAATGCATAAGTTATTTATTTACTGAAAATATAATATGATAATTTTTTAACTATATAATAATTATATAAGATTATAAAAATTATGACATATAATTAAAATTACCTAAAATCATTGAGACCTTAATGAATCAGCAAATTCACTTCTTAAATATTTTTTCTTAAGTGATGATTTATATTTAATTAAAAATAAATAATTTCTATTTTACCTTTAAATTATATAATATAAAAATATATTTTCAGGATAACAACATAATACATAAGAATTACCATATTCTCTAAAAGTATAATATTATTAGTGTAAATTTATTTCAATTTGGAATAACTACAACTTTTTATATCTTAATTTTAATTTCTAATAGAAAAATATATTTTCAAGACAGCAACTTAATAAATAAGAAGTAGTTTATTTTCTAAGAATCTGATACTATTAATATAAATTTTTAAAATATATAATAAATTATATATAAAATTATATAAATTGATAAATTACCTAAATTGTCTTAAATCATGGAAAATATGACAAATCAGCAAACATCAAATTCACTTCTTATATAATATTATAGATTTTTTACATGTTAATTTTAAATTTTATAACAGAAAAATATTTTTTCAAGATAACAGCATAATACATAAGAATTAAACTATTTTCTAAAATATCATATTATTAATATAAATTAGTTTTAATTATACAATCAATAATAAACAAAATTATAGAAATTTTGATAAATGATCAAAATTACCTAGGATCATGGAGATAAATCAGAAAATTCACTTTTCAAATAATTGTTTTGATTAATTATATTTAATTATGATTTTTATTTAATTGTTAATAATATAATTTTATATATTAATTTTAAGTTTTATAATAGGAATATATATTTTCAACATAACAACATAATCCATAATAATTATCTTATTTTAGAAAAATATTAAATTATTAATATAAATTCATTTTAGATAAATATAATACTTTATATCGTAATTTAAAATTTAATTTTCTATATAAAAATATATTTCAAGATAACAACATAATTCACAAGAATTATCTTATTTACTAAAAATATGATATATTCATATAAATTCGTTTTATTTATAAATAAAATATATATAAATAATAAAATATGATAAATAAACAAAAGTACCTAAATTTATGGAGAACATGATAACTAAGCAAATTTACTTCTTAAATAATAGTATAATATAAATAAAATTACCTAAAATCATTGAGAACTTAATGAATCAGCAAATTCACTTCTTAAATATTTTTTCTTAAGTGATGATTTATATTTAATTAATAATAGATAATTTTCTATTTTACTTTTAAATTATATAATATAAAAATATATTTTCAGGATAACAACATAATACATAAGAATTACCATATTCTCTAAAAGTATAATATTATTAGTGTAAATTTATTTCAGTTATGGAATAACTACAACTTTTTATATCTTAATTTGAAATTTCTAATAGAAAAATATATTTTCAAGACAACAACTTAATAAATAAGAAGTATTTTATTTTCTAAGAATCTGATACTATTAATATAAATTTTTTAAAAATATATAATAAATTATATATAAAATTATATAAATTGATAAATTATCTAAATTGCCTTAAAACATGGAAAATATGACAAATCAGCAAATATCAAATTCACTTCTTATATAATATTATAGATTTTTTACATGTAAATTTTAAATTTTATAACAGAAAACTATTTTTTCAAGATAACAGCATAATACATAAGAATTAACTTATTTTCTAAAATATCATATTATTAATATAAATTATTTTTACTTATATAATCAATAATAAACAAAATTCTAGAAATTCTGATAAATGATCAAAATTACCTAGGATCGTGGAGATAAATCAGAAAAATTCACTTTTCAAATAATTGTTTTGATTATTTATATTTAATTATGATTTATATTTAATTGTTAATAATATAATTTTATATATTAATTTTAAGTTTTATAATAGGAATATATATTTTCAACATAACAACATAATCCATAATAATTATCTTATTTTAGAAAAATATTAAATTATTAATATAAATTCGTTTTAGATAAATATAATACTTTATATCGTAATTTAAAATTTAATTTTTATATATAAAAATATATTTCAAGATAACAACATAATTTACAAGAATTATCTTATTTACTAAAAATTCATATAAATTAGTTTTATTTATAAATAAAATATATATAAATAATAAAAATATGATAAATAAACAAAATTACCTAAATTTATGGAGAACATGACAACTAAGCAAATTTACTTCTTAAATAATCGTATAGATGTGATTTCATAAAAAGGAAAGTTCACAAAAAACAGTTTTGATGTTAAAAAATCATCTCCTTTACACATAATATTAAACAACATAATATACGTTTTAATTAATAAAAATATTTTATTTGTATCAATATATTTTCTCATACAAAAAATTATTTAAATAGCATATACTAAAATATTTTCACATCCTTCACAAAATTAGGATTCGTCATATCCACGCTTCTGACTATCCAATTCCTAGATATTCATGGCACATATGCTCTTTTCTCTCTCTCATATCCACGCCGTCTGACTCTCCAGTTCTTTTGCGAGTCAGTGGAACCACATGAATTTATAGATACGCTTTCCTCCTCTGAGAATCATAAAAAAAAATCAATCGTCATAAGCTCTTTTCTCTCTCTCACCACCTCTTTTCCTGAGAGAGAAATTAAGTTCCGATCAACATATTCTTCCGTGGTTGCACTATTAATATATTTTCTCAACAAAAATGTATTTAAGTAGCATATACTAAAATATCATTGATGAACTTAAAAATATTTTATAACTGCTACTGTTGAGATGTTTATTAATTTTTGCATAATTTATTTTTGTATATTGTTAATCTGTCACATTCATTAATAAAATTACATAAATAAATATTCTATAAACTTTTATCAAACTTAATATACCAATAAAATTTCTTTAAGGCTTAATATTTTTATTTTTATATATTTATATAAAAATCTATTTATATAAAGTTATGTTTATCCACTCTTTGTGATGCCACGTAGGCGGACAAATCAGATCTCTCTATATGTGACACGTGTCCGGCTCAATGAAACTCACCGTTTATGTAAACGCTGTGCTTCAAACTTCAACTTTTCCAAAATCTGGGCCCAATCTATACTTAAACTCAATGGTCCATGTAAGATGAAAAAGACTTTCGCGTTTTCACTTCCTTCACAAAATTAGGGTTCGTCATATCCACGCATTCTAACTATCCAGTTCCTATATATTCATGGCACATAAACTCTTTTCTCTCCCTCTCATATTCATGCCGTCTGACTATCCATTTCCTAGATATTCATAGCACATAAACTCTTTTCTCTCTCTCATATCCACACCATCTGACTATCCAGTTCCTTTGAGAGACAATTGAACCACATGAATTTATAAGTTCGCTTTCCTCCTCTGAGAATCATTAAAAAAAATCAATCGTCATAAGCTGTTTTCTCTCTCTCACCACCTCTTTTCATGAGAGAGAAATTAAGTTCCGATCAACAGATTCTTCCATGGTTGCTACATGGTTTGACAAATCTCCTTTTTATCTGATTCAGATTGAATAATAAAATTCGCACTTCGTTTCAATTTGTTTTTATCAAACGATCAATTTTGTTTGTGTTTGTCTTTCTATTTCTTCGTCACAAAATCTTCTGATGAACACTACGAATCACTTCTGGTCGATTTTGTTGTTGGTGTTTGAATTTGTCTTTGTTGAATAAGCCATTGGTTGTTTCACACGATCAATACTTGTCCGAGTCTTTAGGAGTCTAGCTAGTAGAATCATGGTACCATGGGATTTGTTTCCTAGTTTTTAGTTCACTCTGTTATTTCTTTGTAAGGCTATTTAACGCCATTGTGGTTGATTCAGTAAAGTATCATTTTCAATCTTAAAGCTCTATTTTCTACATTTGGTATCAGAGCCTTCTAAAAGGATCAAACTAGAGAGTGAGAGAAATTCGACTGGAGATGTCAAAATCAGAGAAGTTTGCACAACCGGATAAACAACCTGTTAAAGATCGACGCGCCAAGGGACAAGCACCCCATTCAGCATCACACCAAGCAATAAGTTTGAGTTCTGTATTTGCGCAAAGCAATATACCTTGTCCAGAGCTATTTTTCAAGTACCGCACAACCCTGAAGGCTGCATCCCAGTGTTCTGTTATTGGAGCACCCATAAACTGTGATAGTATGTGAATGGGATAAGATAACTCAGGTCTGGTAGTACCCAAGTAGATCAACTTTCCTATCAAGTGACGATAGCTGGTTGGATCGGAGAGCAAGTCTTCATCGGCTAGAGCGAGTTTGTGGTTTTGCTCGAGTGGAAAAGAGACAGGTCTAACGCCAATGAATCATGTTTCAGCAATCAAATCCAGTGCATATTTTCGTTGGCATATTAAAAACTTTAATACCTGAATTAAGTTTCCCCCAAACGTAAGCTTCTCTGTGTTCTGTAACTTTTCTAGCATCTTCACCATGCCTTGGAGAAAATAAGACTTGAAGTACTTGAAGTTCAAGTAATTATGTTTCACTGAGAAGAAAATTTCGAGTTTAGCTTCGGTTAAAGAATCGACATTAACCAAAAGTACGTGATGATGACTCAGAGTTTAACAATATGAGACAGTGGATGTGTGGTGCCACAATTTTCGTTGACCCACAAACCGGCACGGTAACAGATGACTCTAAAAAAATCACACATAAAAAATGTTGTAAGACTCTAATTTAATAGTTTGGATAGTGTATACCAGGAATAACATACTGATAGATCACTGTATCAAGAATCAATGATTTGACCTTGAGCATCGGGAAAGGAACACCACGAATCTCAGCAACAGATAAAATCTAACAGAAAGAACAAAAAAGATAGTGAATATTGAGTAATATCGAACTTATGACATAGAATTTTTCAAACGTTCTTAGCTATAGAATATCCGACTCTAAAGAAAACTAATTAATCTAAGAGAAACTGACTTGACTTTTTAGACATAAGACAATGCTAATATAAATATGAGCCCAAAAAAAACATAAATACCTTAACAAAGTTTCCACCAAAAGTAAGCTTCTCTGCGTTTTGTAAATTTTCTAGCATATGTAGTAAGGGTTGTTACTTAGGGCATAGTATATGTACAGTTTAGCTTCGGTTAACGAAGCGACATCAACCAAAGTACGTGATGTCCGAGAGTCTAACAATCTGAGACAATGGATGTGTGGTGACACAATCTGCATTGGCCTCACTGGAACCATCACGGTACGGTCTACAGATAGTGTTATCACACGTAGGGATTTGCTAAGATCAAGAACCTTTAGTTTACCTAAGTTATACAACTTTAGCTTTTGAAGAAAAGGACAGCCGGATAGAATCTTGGCCATGGATTCATCAGAGAGACTACAAAAACGCAAGGATAACTACCGCAAGGATGTCCAAGACACATTGCACTCGAAAGGAACAATCGTATGAGAATATATGTTGAGTTGCTTGAAAGAAGAACTGTTGTAGAAGATGTCAGGAAACTTATATTCATAATAATGACGTGAGAAATCCAGGGACAGATCCTCAACGTTGTGTGACATGGCGAACTTGATCCACCTGTCGATGTATGGTATGTTCTCCCTTGTAATAGATGTTATTAGGAGGTGAAAACTCTTTGTCAAGACAAGTAATCAGTAATGGGATACAGTGTTTTACCTGAGACCGTTGATGTTGGACTTTGATCAGAAGAAGCTGGAACGTGAGGGGGGTTAGTCGCAGTTGCAGCATGTGTGACATAATTCTTGAGTAGAGTAGGCAGTTTCGTAGCCCTGTGTCCTCGGCCAAGTACCTCTAACAGAACCGGAGAGCTCGACGCAGAGGAGAGCTCATCTAGAGACTGATCAGAAACCGGAGAATGTGATGTCGAATCATGCCAAGGCGACAGAGGAGTGGACGTCTGAGGTGTAGTAGGCGTTGTAGTTATAGGAGGTGTGGAGGAAGATGTCGTAGGAGTAACTGGTGGAGTAGAAGGCAACGTAGAAACAGTAGTGAGAGGAATTATACCCAGAGGAGAAGTTGGTGTTTCTGTAGGTGGAGGTGTGGTTATTGGAGAAACCGGTGCGGGATGATGATCCACATGAGGTTCTGTAACACCTTGTGGAACAAGCAAACTCCCCCTGGATTGAATATCAGGGAGAAGCCAATCATCAAAGGAATTATCTTGCATCACCGGAGGAGTTACATACTCTGTATTCTCAATCCCCGGAAACTTGTCTTCCATAAAAATTACGTCCCTGCTGATAAAAAATTCGTTGGTCTCGATATCATACAATCTCCAAGCTTTCTTTCCAAATGGATACCCCATAAACAGACACTTTCTACTCCTTGCAGTAAATTTATCCTTGTTCTTTGGTCTATAGTGAGCATAAGCCAGGCAACCAAACACTCGAAGTAACTCAAACGCTGGAGGTTTTCCATGTAACACTTCGTAAGGAGTCTTACCATAGAGAATTTGGGTTGGTGTCCGATTGATAATATGTGCTGCGACGAGAATACTCTCCCCCCAAAACGTGATAGGCAGACGCACTTGAAACAAACATGCTCTAGCTACATTCAAGATATGACGGTGTTTCCGTTCTACTCGGCCATTTTGTTGAGGAGTGTCCACACAAGAGGTATGATGTACTATTCCATTTTCTTGAAAATACATTTTTAGGACCATAAACTCCGTACCATTGTCAGTCCTAATGGTTCGAACTGATCGACCAAATTGGCGCTCCGACATAGCACAAAAAATTTTAAGCAAATTAGCAACTTCTGATTTTTCGAGCATCAAGTAGGTCCATACTGCTCTTGAAAAATCATCCACTATAGTCAAAAAATAAACTGCACCACAAGATTCTGGTGTACGATAGGGACCCCAAACATCGCAGTGAATTAAATCAAAAGAACCAGAAGCTTTATTAAGACTATCAGGAAACACCTTTCGAGTTTGTTTAGCTCGAAAACAAATATCACACTGGCTAGAATCAGAAAAATCCATATTAAGAGACTTAAACACCGGTAAAGTAGATAAAACTTTGTAGGATGGATGCCCAAGACGACGATGCCATAGAACTGAAGAAGATGATGTCGACTTTGTAGCTCCATGGACACGTGCAACTTTGACTCCAGTAAAGTAGTAAACCCCCTCACGTTCTTCACCTGCTCCAATCAGAGTCCTCGAAAAACGGTCCTGCAAAACACATAAAGTATCAGTAAAGATTGCTATGCATCTCGTTTGTTTGAGTAACTTAGAGACACTTATAAGAGTGCAGTTGAAGTCGGGAACAAATAAAACTTCAGTCAAACAATAGTCCTGGCTAAGTCGTAGTGTTCCTTGTTTAGTCGCTTGCGAATTACGACCATTAGGACACATAACCGAGGAAGTCGAGATGTCCTGAACATCATGAAGTAGTGATAGATCCCCCGTCATATGGTGAGAATCTCATGTGTCAATAATAACATCAGTAAGTGTAGTTTTACCAGACAAACGTTCCGACGAGAGGTTGCTTTGTTGATTCTGAAGCAATGTGATTAGGGAAGCTATTTGATCGGAGTTGATTTGTGTAGATGTGTGCGCTACATTAGCACGTCCACGACCACGCCCTCTGCTGGTGTTGAGCCTTCCTCCACGTCCACCTCGAGTAGCCGATGGATTATTATTTTGTCTTTCCAGAAACCACTCAGGATAGCCATGTACAAGGAAGCACTCTGTAATATCGTGACCCTTCCTCCCACAATGCGTGCAGGTACGAGCAGGATCACAGGAACGCGGTGGTGTTTAATCCGTAGTAGAAGGAGAGAGATCTTTGAAACCCTCAGATTTTGCAGAAAAACCTAGGGCATCGGATCTCTGTTCTTTAGAATGAGTTGTGACCATGTTCTGTTCTTCTCGGATAATCCTTGAATAAACAATATTCAGGTCTGGCAACGGATCCTCGTATGTTATCCGTGAACTAATAGCAAGAAAACGCGAATCATCCAGTCCAAATAAGAACTTATGAACCCGGGCGTCTTCTTTTTCTTTTTCAATGTCTGCAGCTGCAGTACAAGTACACGTACAAGATGACTTTAGGTTCTGGAGTTCCTCCCAAAGCTTGGTGAGTCTACCATAGTACTCAAGAACCGACTGTCCATCTTGCTTGCAATTAGTAATAGCATCCTGGAGTTGATGAATGCGAGTTCCGTTCTTGACTGAGAAACGAAAACGTAATGTTTCCCAAAGTTTATGAGCATCAGGAACGTGTGTAACAGTTGAACGTACTTTAGAATCAATAGACGTTCGAATCCAGCAAACAATCATTGAATTTGCTGCAAGCCACCATGCTAGGTCGGGACTATCCTCGGCTGGTTTCGTAATTGTGCCGTCTATAAAACCTACTTTTTGTTTTGCCTGTAAAGAATTGCGAAGCTCCGCTGACCATTCTGGATAGTTATCGTGTGTAAGTCGCACTGATGTGATAAGAGCGCCAGGGTTGTTGGACGGATGAAGGTAGTAAGGTGAGCCTTGCTGAGGAGCTCCTTGTATAAGCGTAGTTGCTTCTGTTGCTGTATGGGTAGAAGATTCATCAGACATCTTGATCTTGATCGATGAATAGGTAGAAGAAGTAGTAGAAGTAGAAGTAGAAAGACGTATTCAACGTCGAAGTTTTTGATTAGAAAAAATAAATAAATTAAGATCTTAGCTCTGATACCATATAATATTGTGTAAGGTAATTGTGTGTCCTTTATTCATCAACCAAGATCGGTATATATACAACATAACTAGCGTAAACCCCAAGTATAATAGGAAATACATGATAAGCCTAAATCCCTTAGATATAGGAGTTTACATTTATCCTAATCCCAATATCTTGAGAGCTGTGTAGCGAGTTAGTGTTTCGTTTACCGAAGGGGCAGTCAATGTATCACCACCTAAGGAGAGAGAAGGTATCTGCACCACACATGCCTCCATCGTCTAGACAAGAGGGATGTAGACATGGCCAGCTCGGTCAGGATAAAGCAGAGCATATGTTGGAGGCTCTCATCTGGTAAATTGCTGATCAAGTCTTCAGCTCCTTCGATCAGATCGGCCATCTTTATTTGCGATAATATTCTTAAGGGTACATCTTTTATTTATAGGATGTTTTAAGTTATATAATGGGCTTAGGCTCAAAAGACTAAAGCCATGTTTATTTGGAGTTCTTGGGTTCTTAGTTTAAGTTAAGATATATTTCTTAATTTTTAATTAAGAAAACCCAAGAACCGGCTATTAAATAAGAGATATAAGAGCATGGTTATCCCATGAAACCCATTTGGAGTTCTTAATGATAATTTAATTATATAAATGGACTTTAATGGTCTTAAGAACTATAGTTAAAAAACTCTCATTTTGAACGGTCCAATGGAAGTTTCTTAATTAAGGGTTCTTAAAAAAATTATTTATTAAGTAAAACATATTAATAAAATTTCTTAATTAAAAAACATATTAAAAGATAACATTTACAACATAGATTTTAAAAATAAACAAAGATTAATAAAATAAACAAGAATAATTTGAAAGAAATAATCTGAACTCAGTTGTTGTCTTCATCTCGTCCAAATTTACTCCATAAATGTTCAACGAAATCAGCTTTGAGTTATTAATGTGTTTATCTACATGTGAATTTATGTTGTCTTCTCGTTGTTGGAACTATAAAACATCAAATTGAGTAGAAATTGGAAAGGAAAGGAAAAAAAAAAAGATCAAAGGGAATTAAAAAAAGATTAAATGGGAAAATACATTAAGGTGACACGTAGCACTTAAGGACCGATCTCAAAGATCCATAACTAAGAATCGGTCCTTCTTCTTTTACTTATTTTTGACTTAATTAAATCAATCACTTTTTAAAAAAAAACCTCCTTAAAAATCTACTGATAATGATGGTTTAAGAGTCGATTCTTAACCAAAAAATGTAAAAAAAAAAATTAAATACATGTCAAATCATGAATTAACAACTCCACTCTAAGAGTTCCAATAAACATGCCCTAATGGAATTTAGTTTGCATTCGAATGGATAAAACCAGATAACCAAATTTATACCATTAACGTGTGGGGACTTGAGGGACCTACCTAGAGTACTCTAGCCCATCCTCCCAGAATATTCATACTAAAACATGTTTCTAAGAAGATCAATTTAAGAGCATCAGCATTAATGAACTCCCGGTTGAGATTCACAAGTTGAATTTTTTATTTTATTTTTTAACTTTTTTGTTTGATTTTTTTTTTTTAAATTAAACTGACCAATAGCGGCCGCCACGTGGTGTGGGCCCGCTAAACAGTAATGACCCGGGATCACCCTAGAGACCTCGTGCGACGCGGGTTCATCACTGTTGATTTAAATAATATTTTTTGGGGGGATGCGTGTGAACTCCTTCTAACATCCTTTGATGCACTTGCTCTAAGCTAGTGTAGGAAAAAATGATCAGAGTGTATTGTAACATATATTTTGAATAACAAGATCCACCTTCCCAATTTTGTAAATTGGTACCATAATAGCTGAAATGATCCTTTAAGAAAAACTTTGTAATACCAACATTTTTGTACACTTGCAATATAATATAGCATACACTAGTGTTGATAAAAGGATTGATGATCTAATACATGAAAAGATACGCAGCTATAGAAACATATAAACATTCCATACATGAAAATTTTGCATTATGCCAGTAACTATCCAATAAAACATTTAAACATTCCATACATAGAGACACTCTGCTCTAGAGATTGCTTGCATCTTAAAGCTTTCTTGTCGGGATTATTGTCTGTATGGAACACAGACTGAGACGTTTTTTTTACTATGGAGCTAGCATGTGAACAGGCTTGAGATAACCCCAGATAAACGTCATCTAGCAGCAGCTTGTAATCCTCATATACGTCTCTTGTAATTCCAGCAGCCCTCAACCTGTAAAAGTGCTATATAGTCTCATTCAATATGGTGGTCATTTCGAGAGGTAGCCTCCGTTTATTGAACTATCATTACAGTTGTTTGTTTGTAATTATAGAATTATTATTATTCCAGGCTAAATCTAGCAATATTTGAGAACATCAGGTTTTAATATACTCAAAAGAACTCTTCTCTTTTGTGACCAACCCAAAATCTTCTTCTACTATATTAAATAATAAAGTACTCCAGTTATTGGAAACAGAAAAGTAAAAGCAAACGTTCAATAAATCTCAACACTTCAACCCCTATGATTCAAACCAATCCTCTGATGTCATCGGCATGTTGGTGGATGAGAGCACAATGGTGATGTGAGAAAGTTTTGGAACCACCACGTCTTCAATTTCAAACTTAAGGAAATCTTTGTACAACAGTACGACCATCTTGTCTAATTTCTTTGTATTTTTAAGCACAAGTTCCACGAATGAAGTGACATGCTTTGGTTGTACATCCCAACAAGAATTATTCCAAGAGAAACCATCTTTTGATCTCCAGCATTGATCCGGATTCAAGGATTGTGAATTCAAGTATTTGTCAAGATGTTTCCCCTGTCAAACATAAATAAGATACAAAGAGGGTCCTTGGACAATAGCTAGAAAAAAAAAGAGTTTGATGATGAATATACCGGTATGGAGTTGCAAGTCCTTCCACGTAATGTCAGCTTCTGTAAATCAGGTGAGTTTTGTAACAGTCTTTGTATACCAGGAATAACATACTGAGAGATATCTGTATCAAGAGTCAATGATTTGACCTTGAGCATCGGGAAAGGAACACCACGAATCTCAGCAAGAGATAAAATCTGACAGAAAGAACAAAAAGATAGTGAATTATTGATTAGTAACGAGCTAATGACATAATCAAACGTATTAAACACTGACCGTGAAACTAACTGCTTGTTAATTAGGCATTAGAAAATAAAATAATATGAGCAAAAAACTAATTATATACCAGAATAAAGTTTTCCCCAAAGGAAAGCGTCTCTGCGTTCTGCAACTTTTCTAGCATCTTTAGCACCATGACTTGGAGAAAATCAGCCTTTAAGTTAAAGAACATTGGGACATAACAAATGTCCAGTTTAGCTTCGGTTAAAGAAGCCACATCAACAAAAGTGCATGATAATTGAGAGTTTAGCAATCTTAGACAATGGATGTGTGGTGCCACAATATGCGTTGGCCCTGGCACCGACACGTGACGTCTTATTTGTAAAGTTCTCAGACGTTTTGATTTGGTAAGATCAAGAACCTTTAGTTCGCCGCAGTGATACAACGTTAAGTTTTCAAGAACCGGACAACCTGATAGAATCTTAGCTAAGGATTCATCAAAGAGAGTACAACAACTCAAAGATAACTTCTGTAACGATGTCAAAGACACAGTACACTCAAGAGGAACAATCGTATGAGAATAGCTTAACTTAATGTTGATTTGTTTGACAGAACTGTTGTAGAAGAAATCAGGAAGCGTATACGCCACAATATCACCAGGACTCCAGGGAAAGATTCTCAACGTTGTGTGACATAGCGCACCTGATCCACCTGTCAACGTGGGGAATGTTCTTCCTCCTGGTGGTTTTGAGGTGAAAACTCTTCGTCTTGAGAGCTGTGTAGCGATTTAGGGTTTCGTTTACAGATGCGGCAGTCAGTGTATCCACATCTAAGGAGATAGAAGGTATATTGCACCATACATGCCTCCATCGTCTTGACAAGATGGATGTGCTGATGGATACTTTGGTCGGAATATAGCAGAGTATGTGTTGTTGGAGGATCTCATCTGGTAAGTTGCTGATCCTGTCTACAGCTTCTTTGATCTTCCTGTCGCCGGTCATCTTTATTTGCTATAGTATTCTTTAGGGCACAATTTTTATAAATTTCTATATATAGGATTAAGTTATATAAAATGGGTTTATAGACCCAAAAAATTAATGAGCTTTTATCGGAAAATCCCTTATATACTGAATCCCCTACAACCTACACTCTAATACATCCTCCCAAAATATGCAAACTAAACCAAGTTTCTAAGAAGATGTGTTCAAACAAGTGGACCAAAGTGATCAGGTGGTATTATAATTTGCATAATTAATTATTACTTGATTAATAAACAAAATTAAAACGATATTTTGTTGTTTAAAAATATGCAATTAAAATTTAAAATTAATGTGTTAAATGGCTATAGCATAAGTGTATAGTTATACAACATCATTAATTCAATACAAATATCACAATTCTTATTAATAATTAAAAAAAATATTTTGCATTAATATGATTGCAAGTAAATACATAATTATGATTACAAATAAAAACATAAATATGATTACAAAGAATGACACTTATATAAAAAAGTAAATTTCTAATAAAATATGATACTCAAACGTATATGACAAAAAAATATCTATTATATTAAATTGATATCATACACAAATATGATTATACAAACATATTATATGAAGCAAAAAAAATTTAAAATAAAAAATATACCCGCCCTCTTGAGGACGGGTCAATCTCTAGTCTATTCTATTAAAAGTGGATCATGACCGATTGACATATGTAGTCCAATAATAATGGTTAAATAACTATAATTACATCTAAATTTATTTAAAAATTAACTACTTTTTTTTTTCTCAAACACTAGCAGTTACATTTCTGACATCATCCACTTCTCCATTATTAGTCGACAGTTATGTATACATTGATAACATAACAAATAGTAAATAGGACAAATGGTAATCGTATGATATTAGCACTTGATGTATTGGCAAATAAAATATATACTAGGATAAGATCCGCGTCTTGCGCGGGATGAAGTTCTTATTTTTATTATGTTTTAGAAAATGAAACAATTTTTCGGTTTCATTTGGATTAGGGGTATTCAATCTGGATATCAGATTTCGGTTCAGCTTGATTTTTTAGTATTTTGGTTATTAAAATATACTATTCTAAATCCATGTTTACTTCGGTTAGATTTGATTCAGTATTTCGGTTTTTCAGTTTATTCAGTTTTATACCAAAAAACATAATTATTTAGTTTGAGATCATATAATATATTTATACAAATTTTAGAGTCTTATTGTCAAAAAGTCATTTATTAAAAAAATATTATATATTTAAATAAAAGAATAAAAAAACAAAAAGGCTTATATCATCTAATAAAATGATCAAATCTAGAATTAATATCAAAACTCTAAATTTTGAAAAAAAAATGAAAAAAAAGAAGCATGAAAGAAAAGTTTTTATATTCTTCAATATTTAGTGTTCATCAAATTAATATGTCTTCGTTGAACACAGCTCTGCTTGTTTAAAAATAAAAATAAAAGATTTAAAGAATTTCAAATAATTGTTGTTCATCAAATTTATAATATTTACTTCAGTTTAGTTACTGTTAAAATAAAGCAAAAATATTAAAAAAAAAAGACTAAGAAAATAAGAAGTTTCAGTTGCAGTAAATTGTTACTTAGTTATAGTTCAAGTGATTCAAGTGATTTACAAATCCCTTATATATTAATTCTGGAGTATTACAACATTTTTTTGGTAGTCACGTGTCACCACTACGTTGATTTTTAGAATCCTTAAAAAATTTAGTTGGTCTACTTTAGTATATATTATATTTTTTTATTAAAATAACTATGTAATTAATTGGTAGTGTATAAAGAATATTCTCTATTATTTTCTTAATAAAGATTTGATAGCAATTTTCAATCCTCCATTCTTTTTTTTTAATTTTACATTTTTAAAATAAATTAAACAATCATATTAATAATATATTAAAAATTTAAGATGTTTTCTTATATAGCTATATTTTGAATTTTTTTAAACGATTATAAATTACTGAAATTGTTAAAAGTCAACATTGAAATTCTTGTGATCAATGATTTAACTTTTTGTTAAAACAAAATACAAATGATCATAAAATCATAAAAATATGCAGAGTATATATATAAAATACATAAACATGTTAATTTCAAAATTTGCTTTGAGTAAGAAGCATCGATTAATAATTATTCATATAAATAAAAATAATATTTGTTACAGTAAATATAAAAATGTTAGTTAAATCATATGAGTACAAACTTCAATTAATAAATATTTATTTTAATATATATTATATAATTTTGTTAATATCATTTAATTTTATATAAAATAAATAATTAATTATTTTGAATTTTTACAAACAAAACAATATTGTAAATACAAAGAGGGATGGTTTTTATTTATATGTTTACTCCAGTTTAACTATATACATAATAGTTACTTGCTTCTCAATTATTTAATATACTTATTATTGCATAATACGTGAATGAACATAAAATAAATAATAATATGTATAAATGATTTGCATACATAATTAGTGTTTATTCCGCGCAATCGTGACGCTCAAAAATTATTTATTATTTCAAAAATACAATTTTCCATATCAAAGTGAGATTGTGAATTTTAACATCCGGACGATAATATTGAAGTCCAATGTACTTAAATAGGTTAGAAATCAAAAATATCAACAAATATTACCCTACTAAATCAACCTTTATTGACGGTCAAAGTTATGTACTATAGTTGAACGATCAAAATTAGTATGCAATGATTATTAATATATAAATTTCACTCCAGGCATATGCACGGGTTATCACCTAGTTATAATTATAGCTCAACTCATGTAACAAATAGATATTCATGCGTCGTTATAAATATATACATATTTACATGTTTCAGTTTAATCGGTTATAAATCAAACCATATCCAAATCCTACGGTTTTTATAAAATCACATCCATTCGGTTTGTATGGTATATACCAAAAAAACAATATTATCGACTGTTTAATATCTTTTAATAATAGAAAATTAAAAAAAAAAGAATTAAGATATTTAAATCATTGATAACAAAAATTTTCAATGTGAAAAATTTAATAAGTTTATAATTTATAAATATTCTTAAAAATTCATTGAAATTTTTGAAATTAAAATATTTATGTAATCTTATATGGTATTTTATTTAATCTATATATTTATTTATTATTGAATGATACTTTTTACTCATATGGTTTTAAAATCATGTGTATCTTTTTATAGTAAAAATGTTAAATCCTTGATCATTAATTTTGACATAATAATTTTAATATTTTAGTCATTTATTCTCGTTTTTTTAATTCAAAATATAAAATATACAAAAAAATTTAAAGTTTAATTTTATAGTTAATTTGATTGTTTAATTTATTTTAATATTATAAAATTAAAAAAAATATGGATAAGATATAAATTGTTATCAAATATTTCTTATTAGAATCATTAATTGTCATATATATATTAGTTATTTATGGTAATTCCGTAGGTTTTGTTTAAAGAAAAAAAATAGTAATTATATATAGCAGAACAATCATAAATGTTTCTATCGTAAATATCATATCATCATATCATATAGTTTGACCAACGAATGTATCTAACGACATCTAAAAATCGAATGTGGACCTACTTATTTTTTAATTGAATGTAATTGACTACTTAATTGAGTGACACTTACGCATGAGGTCTTTTTTAATTATTACAAAATTGAGGTTACAATTTTTCAAATGTTTCTCTTTTAATATATATAGGGGATGAACATAATTTATTTTGAAATATATATATATATATATATATATGTGTGTTAAATGAGACTTCTCAGTTATCTAATTTTGTAATCATTTCTATTTTGTTATTAAAAAAATTTAACCATGGATCACAAAAATTTTAATGTTAGATTTTGTAACAACTTTAGTCATTTATAGTCATTTTTAAGAAAATCATAAGTATAGCATATACGAAAAAATCTAAATTTTTATTATATAGTAAAATGTAGTTGTTTAATTTATTTTAATAAGTTTAAATTTCAAAAATACACTAATTTTTTATCAAATCTTTATTATTGAAAATCAGTAATTGTCATATATTCTTTAATCATATTTGGCAATTCCGTTATTTATATTTAAGGAAACATTGAAAAACATAAATAAGTCATTTATGATTAGTTTAATAAAAAAACTTATTATATATTTAGATTGACCAACATATTTTTCTAAGGATTTTAAGAATGATTGTGGTGATGACACGTGGCTACAAAAAAATGTTGTAATGCTTCTCCTTTAATATATAGAGGATATTAGTCGACGGTTTACATATTATGTCTACTTCTTTTTTTATTAAGATTCTAATATCTGTATAAAAATCATGTTTTATTTTTTACCTATAAATGTTTCAACCTAGCATTACAATATACACTTTAAATAAGACATAATTAATTATCTGCATGAGTTCAAAAAAAAGAAAATAACCAAAAATTTTGTTAATAAAATATCATTTTACTTAGAGATGGACGTTTAGGTATCCATTCGGATTTAGTTCACATTTATTCGGGTTAGGGATTTTCAAGGTTAGAGATCTCAGCCTCAATCAGGTATTTATAAATCTCGGTTCAGATTTTTACGGGTTCGGTTCGGTTTCAGATATTTAAATTATTTTAAAAATTGTAAAATTCATATATATTTTAAATTTCAAAAATCTCAAAAAATAATAATGATATATAACATAGAAATTTTGTATATACCAAAATATCTTAATTTAACATAAAATTTGGTTTAACTTGGATATTTGGATGGAAAATTAATAGATCTTTTAAGTATTGACAATATTTTGAATATTGTTTAACTACTTTAAATACTTACTTTTGACTATTTGTATATATATTTTAAATATATTTGGACAAACTCAAAATATCTTATATATTTTGATACTTTTTCGTTATTACATCTAAAAATAACTAATATATTCAAATATATAAATCTGATTTAGATCGATTTGGATACCCGAAGTATTTCGGTTTGGATCGGATTCAGTTTTGGTTCTCTAGATATCAAAATATTGAACCCATACCAATTTCTGTTTAGATTTAGTATTATTTTTTGATCGGATTCACTTCGGTTTTAGGGTTCGAATTTTTTACCCAGTCCTAATTATACTTTTGATTTATAAATATATATATTTTATTAAAATATGATCATGATCAGTTAATAATATATGGTCTAACTATTTATTATCCATGTATTACTCATTTATATTAATAACTAGTGGTTTTCCCGGGCTACGCTCGGGTTTTCTTATATACATTTTAGTTTAATTTATTATATTAATTTTGAATATATATAAAACCTATATATTGATTTTTAAAAATATAAATCATAAAATGAAGTTTAAATTATTAAATTGTAAACGAACTAATATTGACAGTAGATATTATATGTTTACTGTTTTAATTATGCTAAGATTTTAAATAAATTTATATGTTATTGGATCAAAAACTGTAATGTCTAGATGAGATAGCTTGGTTATTGTTTGATGAACTACTTTTTGACAAACTGGTGTATTTAATAATGTCTTTGTATAGATAATTGTTTTATTCTTCAAACTTCACAATGTATATTATAGTATTTTTTTTAATAAAATTTTGTTTTTGATGTTGAAGCGGGTAATATTTTTCTCCAATTTACTGAACAAAAACTATAAAATATCATACCCGATAATTCAAATTTATATAAATTTTTATTTATTAGTTTTGTTTAAAATTTTAAAATTTTCTGAAAAAATAATTGTATTTATTTTGCCAACAATCGTATGTTAAAGTAGTGTATACTAAATTTTGTAATATAATAATCATTCATAACTACAACAATGCTACTACACTGAGTCTATAATACTTGATAGTTTTTTAGAAAAATATATAGTAAACATGTGATAACATTTAGTGGGGGTTATTGATTCCAATATCTTCATGGATTTAGAAAAAAATTTGGATTTAGAAATCTTTGATAAATCATATGATTATAATCGAGTAAATATATTTAAGAATCAAGGATATTGATTTCAAAATGAAAATAGTTTTTTACGGAAATTAAGGATATCCAAATATTTGATAAATCATATGTTTTAAAATCGAGCAAATAGATTTAAGAATCAAGGATATTGATTTCAAAATGATTTTAATTTTTTTTCTTTTTTTTTTTTACTTTTTGTTTCAGAATTGTTGTGTAATTCAGTTTTTTCTCGTTTTGGTTTGACTCTTCTTGGAGATTTTTTTTCTTTTAAACTCTTATTTTACGAAAATCTTTTGGAAATCAAGGATATTGATTTAAAAATGAAAATAAATTGAAAAATCAAGGATATTGATTTTAAAATCGAGCAAATAGATTTAAGAATCAAGGATATTTATTTAGATATTTGATATTTAGAGATATGAAAGTTGTCATCCATCTTGAAGAATAGGTTGAAAGTGAGAATTTCTTTTTTTAATTTACTGGACTAAAAATTTTATTAAAAATCATATCATTGTAAAAATCAATAAAAATTCAAATAAAATAAAATCTTTTTATAATTGGACCAAAAACACTTTCAACAAATGATAGAATGACAAGTATCATCTTTTGCCTCTATGAAGAGAAAAAACTCTACTTTATTATATAAGAGATGTATAAATATTTATTTTAGAAATTGTTTTGAAATATTTTATAACTAATAAATCATATATCACCATTTAAGAATCAAGAATATTTATTTAGATATTTGATATTTAGAGATATGAAAGTTGTCATCCATCTTGAAGAATAGGTTGAAAGTGAGAATTTCTTTTTTTAATTTACTGGACTAAAATTTTTATTAAAAATCATATCATTGTAAAAATCAATAAAAATTCAAATAAAATAAAATCTTTTTATAATTGGACCTAAAACACTTTCAACAAATGATAGAATGACAAGTATCATCTTTTGCTTCTATGAAGAGAAAAAACTCTACTTTATTATATAAGCGATGTATAAATATTTATTCTAGAAATTGTTTTGAAATATTTTATAACTAATAAATCATATATCACCATTACAATATAAATGCACATATAACATTAATAAAAAATAAACTAAATATAAGTACATTGTAAAAAAAATCACATTAACTTATATATATATATATATATATATCATTTGTTCATAAATAAAAATATATAATAAAATTATTTGTAAATTTGCGTTAAAATAGAAAACTAAAACAATAATAATGAAATATAATTTTTTAATTAATGTTTAAATTTTTATTAGCATTTATTGGTTCATTAAGTAAACCAAAACTTGTTAAGTATAATAAATATATAAACATCAGTAAAAGAAGGTGACACATGGCATTTTTTGCGCCTATGGAGAAAAAAAAGTCTACTTTATTATATAAGACACTAAATGTTTTATAGTATTGATAAATGATTAAACACAAATATATGATTACACAAAAACATAAATATAAAAATTAAATTTCTAACAAAATCAAAACAAAAGTATAGCCTTTTTTAGGGGCGGGTCAAAATCTAGTCCACCCATTAAAAATGGAGCTTTCTTATATAAATAAACGTAGAAACCTTAATGCAGAGCGAAAATTAAAGAGGAGAATACGAAGGGGGGGGAGGTAGAAACAAATAGAGTTAATTGGTCGATACACCCCAAATGGGGGTCTATATTAGTCACTTGACCATGATGGGATTTATTTATTTTGTCTGACTAAATTGCCCTTTTTCTCTCTCTCCTTCCTTCCCGCATTTACATGTGGGTGTGTCACTTTGTTTTTTTTTTCATTTTCGTTATCAATGCTCTTCTCTCCTCTTATCATTTTCAAAATGAATTACATGCAAAATAAATATGTTAAATATTTTTGAGTTCACTTTGATTCTTAAATAATAATTTTAAATTTTAAATTTACTCAATGTGATTTGGAAATACAAAATTCAACGATACTTATTTGTTAACAGTTAATACATAACACCTTTATTAAAAATATGTAATTTTTAAATGTGTTGGTTGTTAACAAATATTGTAGACGTTAGAGAAGTACCCATATTTGGTGTTGATATTAGAGAAGACATACAATTAAATTTTAAATTTCATTATTTTTTTCATAAATGGCTTTGAATCCTCAGTTTTTTGATGATATCAATTTTCTGGGTTTTAAATTCGACGTCGTGTTAGCGGTTAACAAATATTGTAGACGTTAACAGAAGTGTTAGTTGTTAACAATTATTTTTACGCTTCGCGTTAATAAATATGTTCGCTGTTAACAAATATTGTAGACGTTAACAAAAGTGTTCACTGTTAACAATTATTTTTACGCTTCGCGGTAATAAATGTGTTGGCTGTTAACAAATATTGTAGACGTTAACAGAAGTGTTATATGTTAACAAATGTTTTTACGCTTCGTGTTAATGAGAGGAAAGAGAAAGGGTATTCTCGGTATTTTCTTGCCAGATGGTTGTATCAGTGTCCTTTATGTCCAATCAATGGTATTTTGTTAATTTGAGCTCCAAATAAGGGTAGTTCACTAAATCACTCGAACGAATAAACACAAGAGGCAGAAATAACATAGAAAGAGCATAGACGATAAGCAAGCTCTACAACACTCACCTTCCCAGATTTTTTTATTGGTCCCATAATAAATGAAAAGGATCCTTCTAGAAAACTTTGTCGTACCAACACCAATATATTTGAAACTTGCCAAAAGAACAGCCTACACTAGTGTTGATAAAAGGATTGATTGCTCTAATTATCTAAATAAGATATACTAAAAAAATAAATATAGATAAATTTATAAATTTCTACTAATATTAGTGCTTAATTTAATAATTTTATATCAATTTAACCAATTTAAATAATTTGACAACAGTTTAAACCACTTTAAAAAACTAATTTGAACAGTATAAAAATTGTATATTTAAAAAATCGTTTTGGTTATAAATGATTGGCCGTCTAAACCGCTTAAACCGATTTTTACGATGGTAAAAACTATTTTTTTAATACTGATTAATTATGTATTACAAACTATGAAAAATATTACATACACAATATTATAGTGGACAATTCTACATACCTTATGCGGATTCACGTCTGACTACATCACCTTGAGCCGTCCTATGAGATCTATTCTTGACGGTATTTTTGCATCATGCTGAAGATCTCTTATAAGAATTTTCTTCAATAATCTGCATAATTCGCCATTTACCTTTTTCGAGAGTTGAAATCCGTTTGATTTAGAAACTGTATAGTTTGAGATTTGAACTACATAGTGTAAGAAACCTTTAAACTTTAACCAGTAGGCTATGACAAAAACTATTTAACAAAGGTAAAAAAATCTTACAGCTTTCGTAATTGACTTTTTTTTTTTTTTTTTTTTTTTTTTGGCACAACAGCTTTCNTTTTTTTTTTTTTTTTTTTTTTTTTTTTTTTTTTTTTTTGGCACAACAGCTTTCGTAATTGACATTTGGAAGTATTTGCCTTTATCCCTGATATTAATAAATAACACAATGAGGCCTTACTTATTTATACATGACAATTTAACCTCAGCATATATTTTAAACACTAAAACACCCCCACCTAAATTATGCAAGATTGATTCTTCTTCTGTTATTCTCAGGTCTTGGATCCTCAATCGCGAAACCCTAGTTGTGAGGGATCGTAGTCTTCTTCTGTTAATCGAGGAATGAGTCAGCCATGTGTAGTTCTCGCAACAGCGAGCTATGATCACACGATCCGATTCTGGGAAGCCGAAAGTGGTCGCTGTTACCGTACCATTCAGTATCCTGACTCGGTAAGGAGACACACACACTCTTCTCTCTATAGATCATCTCAAAAGCTTTCAACTTTCACAAAACCCTTGTCGGGATAACTGTCTGTATTGAACAGAAACTAACACGGTTTTGTTTTTCTGTTGGGGTTGTTTCTTTGTTCAGCATGTGAATAGGCTGGAGATAACGCCAGATAAGCGTCATCTAGCTGCAGCTTGTAATCCTCATATACGTCTCTTTGATGTTAATTCCAACAGCCCTCAACCTGTAAAAGTTTCATCCTTTCTTTTGATTTTACAGTGTGTTTGTGTAGTGTTTCTGGCTTTACTTTGAATGATCTTTGTGCAATTGGATCAGGTGATGACTTATGATTCTCACACCAACAATGTTATGGCAGTGGGGTTCCAGTGTGATGGAAAATGGATGTATTCTGGATCAGAGGATGGTACTGTAAAGATCTGGGACTTGAGGTTAGTTTATGTTGTGATTCTTCATGTTTGGTTTTTTAATAGATTCATTTATTAAAGTGAAAATGCTAGGAGAAAAAATCTTGTCTTGAAGCTAATTCTTAAGTTGATTTGCATTTATTTGTTGACTCGGAAAACCAAAATGTAGGGCTCCAGGTTGTCAAAGAGAGTATGAAAGTGTTGCCGCTGTTAACACTGTTGTTTTACATCCAAATCAGGTATACATCATCAACTTAGAAAAGTCATTTGTCAGTAGTATTTAATTTAGAGATCTGTGTTATGCTGAAGTTAAAACTGTTGTGTTTGCTTGTCTGATACTTGTCTCAGTTGCTATCACAATGTGTATGTTCTTTATCATGATGAACATTGTGTTTTTCTACAGACAGAATTGATATCTGGAGACCAAAACGGCAATATCCGTGTATGGGATCTTAGAGCAAATTCGTGTAGCTGTGAACTGGTAAATTTCCTTGACACAATTGTTACATTTCAGAGTGAATCTTAGCTTTCACCCAAACAGGATTTTTAAACGCTTCTGTGTAATTGCTCTTGTGGAACTATAGGTACCAGAAGTTGATACACCTGTACGGTCTCTAACTGTTATGTGGGATGGGACTATGGTTGTTGCTGCTAACAACCGTGGAACATGTTATGTTTGGCGCTTGTTGCGCGGAAAACAGGTATGATAAGACATTCAAGTCGCATTCGTGAAGTTGCCATGCCATTTAATTTTTCTTTTTTTATCGATTTTCAGACGATGACAGAGTTTGAGCCACTTCATAAGCTACAAGCTCATAACGGTCATATCCTTAAATGTCTACTCTCTCCCGCAAACAAGTAAATGTGTTTCTGACACTCTCGTATAAACCGATGTTCTTTTCCCTTCCAAGCCCTTATATGTAGTTATTTGGCAGATATCTAGCAACTGCATCATCTGATAAAACTGTCAAGATATGGAACGTCGATGGTTTCAAACTAGAAAAAACTTTAAAAGGTATGCTCTCTATGTTTAAAAAAAAAAGGTTTTTCCTTCTCTATTGCTCTCTCTTACACTCTCAACAATCTTATCTAACAGGACATCAAAGATGGGTATGGGACTGCGTCTTCTCAGTGGATGGAGAGTTTCTTGTAACAGGTAACAACTATCACTAATCTCCATCTTAAAAGTCAACAACTTGTCTTATAAATAGACAGAACAGTGTTCTAAACCGGTTTTTTGATTCTGTAATATGCACAGCATCATCGGACATGACGGCTAGATTGTGGTCTATGCCAGCGGGAAAAGAAGTCAAGGTGTACCAAGGTCATCACAAAGCCACCGTGTGTTGTGCCCTCCATGATTAAAAACATGAATTAATAATAATCAGAATAAACAAAAATAAAGAACAAATAATGATTTTCTTTCTTTGTGTGTTTAGGAAACTCTTTGTACATTTGTCATTTGAATCACATTCTTTTTTTTTTTTTTTGGGCAACAAATAGATTCATAAATCTAAACGTAATCAGTACAAGGGAGTAGTAGGAATGTAGAGAGCGGCCTTTGCAAGAGAATCAGCAACAGTGTTGTTCTCTCGACCAACAAAAGAAACAAGGAAAGACATAAAAGTAGAAGATAGAAATTCGATATCCATGAGAACCCCGAAAAGCTCCACCGGATAGGTCTTCGAATTGATAGCTCTAACGAGCTCTTGAGAGTCGGTTCTAAACCAGACGTTGAGAAGTGATTTGCGCTTAGCATCCTGTATAGCACTCCTCATAGCCAGCGCTTCCGCCATGAGGGGGGACGAGACATGGTTCACCACTCGGGATTCCTCCATACGAAAACCTGCATCAGAGTTCTCAAAAAACCAACCCAAGCCAGCTGTTCGTGTTACCTTCCACGCTGCATCAGAGTGGCACAAGAGCATATTGGATGTCGGAGGAGGCCGGTCAGGGATGGAGGATGGTCGTTGCGTAGCAGGGGTCGCCTGTGACTGCGCAAGAAGCCATTCTCTGGCCGCGGGGATTGTTTTTCCCACTAAATCCCGGCCAGCTAAAGCTCTGTTCTCAAAGAGCAGGGAATTGCGGGAGGTCCAGATACCCCATAGAAGCCATGGTGAGAGGTTATTGGTGAGTCCCGTCGGTGGTAGACATTTGAGCGTCGACATGATCGTAAAAGCCTCATGGAGTGTAGTAACAGTAGTGAAGTCCGGAGATTGCGTAAATGGGGCCATTTCCCAAGCACGTTGCGCAAAAGGGCACTGAAAGAAGAGGTGTAGTTCTGTCTCAGAAGCAAGGCAGTGCGGGCATGTCCCATAAGTAACAATCCCGCGCTGTTGGAGGTTGGCTCCTAAAGGTAAAGCCCCGCGGCAAAGTTTCCAAAGAAACAGTTTTATCTTTGGAGAAGTATCTTCTCTCCAAACAAATTTGCGCCAGTTGAAGTCTCGTTGCAGAGGAAGCGTAAGAGGTGATCCATTCTCTTCTTTAAGCGCATAATAGCCTGATTTAACACTGTAAATTCCATCCTTTGTTTTGAGCCAGCAGTGAGAATCCTCCGCGTTGAGGAGGCTTGGTCTTATCAAGTAGATATCTTGGGCCAAGTCGGGGAGGAGAGACTCCACCAAGACGTGGTTCCAATCTCCAGTGCCCCTATTAAATAAATCCGAGACATAAAGGTCTCTATCGGCTTCTTTCGCTGGACCGTAAGGGAGAGTACGAGTAGTGGGTGAAATCCAAGATTCTGTCCATATCTTGGTAGTGTTTCCATTTCCAATAGCTTTCCCCAACTGAAGCTTGAGGACTTGACATCCAGCTATAACTCCTCTCCACCCATGGGAGGCTGATGATGGGCAAGTAGACGACATGAGAGAGGAATTGTGGCAGTATTTTCCCAAAAGAAGTCGCGCAAGGAGGCTCGTCGGGTTGGTAAGTAGACGCCACGAGTTCTTAGCCAGCAAGGCTTTATTGAAATCTTGGATATCTCTGAAACCAAGCCCCCCTTGGTCCTTATGCTGTGTCAAAGCATCCCATGATATCCAACAAATTTTCCTAGTAGCCGGATCTTGATCCCACCAAAATCGAGTGAGCGCGGATTGGATTTGGGAGCAGAGTCCAACCGGGAGGGGGAAACAAGACATAGAATATGTCGGTATGGCAGAAAGTACGGACTTCAACATAGTAAGCTTGCCAGCAGTGGACAGTCGGCGGGTAGACCATGAAGCTGCTCGGATTTTGATCTTGTCGACAATTGACGAGAAGACATCTCGTTTCTTCCTAGAAAAAATCTCTGGCAGCCCAAGATACTTGCCTACTCCACCTTCTTTCTCGATACCAAGGGCGAGTTTGACCCGAGATCGGGTCTCCTGTGGTGTTTTCGCAGAGAAGAAGATAGAGGATTTAGCTGCATTAATAAGCTGGCCCGAAGCCAATTCATACTCTTTGAGAGTTGAGGCGAGGTAGGAGCAACTATCGGGAGTAGTTTTAGTGAAGAACATTGTATCATCTGCAAAGAGAAGGTGATTAATCCTGGGGCAGTGGTGTCCAATCTTAACCCCAGTGAGTTCTCCATTCCGCTGTCCAGCCCTACAAAGACCCGACAAGACTTCTCCGCATAAGATGAAAATGTAGGGGGATAAAGGATCTCCTTGGCGGATACCTCTCTGAGGAACTACATGTCCCAGAGCTGCGTCATTAACAAGGAAGGAGTAGGAGACCGTTGTGATACACTCCATTACCCAATTGGTCCAGACGTCATCAAAACCCAGCTTCTCAAAAACCAGTCGGATGAAGTTCCACTCAAGTCTGTCGTAGGCTTTGCTCATATCCGTTTTCACCGCCATGTAACAGTGTTTCTTAGCCTCTGAGGTCTTTAAGTAGTGGAGGATCTCGTGTGTAATGAGGACATTGTCGGCTATTGCGCGTCCAGGGAGGAAAGCCGACTGATTTTCCGAAATTATGTCGCTGAGGATCGGTCTGAGGCGTAGCGACAGCAACTTCGAAATAATCTTATAGTACACATTGCAGAGTGCAATGGGTCTAAAATCCGAGACCTTAAGCGCATTTTGAATCTTTGGGATGAGCCGAACGTGAGTCGCATTGATCGAATCCGGCATCCTTCCTGCAATAAAAAACTGCTGGATTTCCTCCACTATAGCAGTCCTCACCGCTTCCCAGTTAGCTTGGAAGAAGGAGGCGGAGAAACCATCCGGTCCCGGTGCTTTATCGGGATGGATAGCAAACAGGGCTTTTTTTATCTCTTTTTCCGTCGGAATTGTAATGAGGGAGGCATTTGTTTCAGCCGATACACTTGGTGAGAGAGCTCTGGTTACCACTGGTTCACTGTCAGTGCTGACCGATGTGAAGATATCGGAGAAATACCTAGAGATCTCTGCTGCAATCTGAGTCTCCTCATAAACCGGTAAGCCTTGTGGGTTCTCCAGGACAGTGAGTTTGTTTCGCGCCTTGCGTCCCTTTGAAACAGCGTGAAAGAAGGCAGTATTTTTATCTCCTAGAGTGAGCCAAAGAAGACGGCTCCTTTGTTTCCAAAAGGCCTCTTCCGCTCTATAAGCTGCGAGTAGGGCTTTGTTGATTTCTGCAATGGTGTCATCAAGGGCCGGATTAGTCATAGCCTCATCAAGTTGTATTCTCAGATAATCAATCATCTTGCGGCTGTTTGTGTGATGTTCCCGGCTCCATTTAACAATAGCCTTGCGGCATTCTGCTATACGATAGGAGACGGTTGAGCGCGGGAGGGAGTTCCACGTAGAATCGATAAGGGTGCAGACTTCCTCCACCTCCTTCAGCCTTCTATCATATCGGAAAATTTTTCCCCGTTTTTTCCTTGACGCATCGAAGGTTGAGCAAACAGGCCGGTGATCGGATCCTTCAAACTTCAGATAGTGACAGCGGCTTTGTGGAAAGGCCTCATACCAGGAGCTATTAGCGATGGTCCTGTCTAGACGGCAGTAGACAAGGTGGCGTCCTCTCTTTCCCCTCCAAGAAAGGAAGTTGCCGGTGTGACGAAGGTCAAAAAGATCATTGCGCGCCATGAACTCTCGAAACACTGTGAAAGATCTCTCTGGCCGTTCCGAGCCTCCTGACTTTTCAGAGTTATCAAGAATTTCATTAAAGTCCCCGGTTAAAAGCCAAGGGCCTGATCTGTCAAGAGCCAGAGTAGAGATCGCTTCCCACACATTTTGCCGACGAGAAACCTCTGGTTCACCATAGACGAATGTGGTGTGAAAATTGACACCCTTGAAGCAAATCGCAGCATCTATAAAATTGTGAGAGTGTGCAAGGATAGTCATGGAGACCTCTTGTGACCATAGAAGTGCTAAACCTCCACCTCCATGACCATGTGGAGAAACTAAGAAGTGATTATCCAAAGGAATAGAAACAAGCTCATTCAATACAAAAGGGTCGGGGTTCTTAGTTTCCATGAGAAACAAAATATGAGGACATATGGATTTACACATATCCTTAATACGCTGGACTGTTTCGGAGTTTCCCAAACCGCAACAGTTCCAGCTTACAATCGCTAAGGAAGATCCCGACCTAGGTGGTGAAAATCCACCCGGGGGGGAGTGCGTGATGCTGCTTGTGTTGCTCTTCTTGGCTCTCCCTGTTCTAGATGTTGCTCTTGTCCTTGCGTAGGAAGTTGTGGTGTGGTTCTGCCAGATTCATGAGGGGACTCAGGGCGACCTCTCCGTTTCCTTCGTGATCGTGAAGGTGTCGCATTTTGTCCCTCCGTGTTGGTTTCAGTACGAGTAGCTGGGGACCGTTGAGCACGGGACAAATTGTATTGTCGGAGACTGGGGCCTAAGAGAACCCTCGATGCATGGATGCGTTTGGGTTTTGGGGGGCGGGTTGATTTTGAAGTCCCCGACGCGCCTGGGAGTACATTGGATGATCTCACAGCGACTTCTCGAGAGAAGGTTAATTCCTGTCCCGTTGATTGTTCAAAACCAGGTTCTGGTCTGAAACAGATAATCTGTTGCGCTGGCGATGATAAGCATGTTGCCATAGCTGCTGCACTTTCATTTGCGGCCATCTTTGCTGCAGTCGTCTCCATTAACCCCTGTGCTTCCGTATCAAAGACTCGTTGTATACGAGCTTCTCTCTCTTTGGGGTCCGGGTGGTTAGTATATCGGTAGGTAGCATCTCGTAGTTCTTCCATAATTTCTTCTGTGTTTCTTGGTTGGGTCGGAGAGGTGAAATCAGCTAAATTCAGATTCCTCTCTAAAGGTGGGCGGGGTGGCGCCGGAGGTAGTACTGGATTCCACTGCGGGGTTGAGGAGTGTCCTTCCGCTTGATGGGGGCTAGCTCTCAGAGGTGCAGCAGAATGGGAGCTTTGTGATTTATGTGGCTGAGCTGCCTGGTGAGGAGGCGAGAGTCGACTTGGTTCAGCTACTCTCCTTCGAAGAGGAGGCCTGTGTCTCGTGTATGGTGGGGAGCCTCGTGCCGGATACACGTTATCATTCCTTTCATAGCGGTATCTGGAAGGACGTTTGTCCGAGAGTTGAGCATTATTCTGTACCTCCTTCCCGCGAGAGTAAGGGCGTCTGTCTTGGGAACCTCCTCTGTTCCTAAAAACTCTTGATTGTTCAGGATCAGGAGGAGGGCGTCTAATACTCTGACTAGTAGCCGTGTTATGATCGTCCTCCAACTCCGGGTCGCGGTAGTTGCTTCTCGGGGTAATCTTGTTCTTCAATGGGCGTTTCCAAGTGAGCTTCTGTGAGATTCTTTCTCCGAAGGGGTTGCCGTGGCGGTCACGTCTTTGAGAGAAATTCAAAGATTCCAAATGCTCTTTGGGAGGAGGTACCTCATTTGGGGTGGGGGAGCGAGCCTGAGGGCAGTTGTTATGTGGGAGAGCCAGGGGGCGATTTGCAGAAGGGACTTCCTGTGTCGGGGGGTGATTATCTGTGGTGAGATCCTTTTGGGGGTTATCCCCTGTTTTTGAGCACCTCCAGGGGCAGTCTAAGCTGAGGTGTGAAAGCCTGTTGCAAAGAAGGCAATGATTTTTGAGACCTTCATATTCCAGTGTTAAGAAGCTCTCTTCCCCTGATGCAAACTCAATGATTGATTCTTTAACTAGCGGGTTGAGTCCATCTACAAACACCCTCATCCTTGCCGTAGTGGTTGAAATCTCATAGGTGTCCAAATGACCCAGTTCGTGTCCAATCTCATAGATCATCTTCTGGTGCCAAAAGTGTAGTGGTAGACCCTGTAGCTTAATCCAAAACGGGATTTGTGAGGGGAAAGACGGTGAGATAATCGGTTCCCACCGTTGAAGTATTACCATCCAATTGTTGCAGTGGTAGGGGCAATTATCCAAGACTTTCTTGAGGTCTCTTTCAGACGAGAGGCGGAATTGGAAGCAGGAGTTACCTAGATCGGAGCCTGAACTTGGACCTTCAAGGTTCCATTTCCTAGGGAGGAAGGAGATAACGTCACTCATACTCTGTTCTTGGGGATTTGTTAGCCGGCCAATGATGGTGAGTTGATTTGCTTGGATGAGCGCAGACGTGTCAAGTTCCGGTGCTCGGATTCTCCTACGACCTTCAGTCATTATGGAGGAAGCATGGCCTTTACCTTTTTCCGCAGCTGTAAACGCGCGAGACATGGTGGAGAAACTTTGGGGAGAAAGCTGTCTGTCCTTAACGTTGGGTATAGCTTGTATAGCTTCGGGTGTTCAAACGTGAAGATGGAGTCGTGTCGAGTACCGGAGTCGTGTGATCTAGAGGAGTTCCCTGTCGACTCTAGTCTTCGCCAAGCTTCAGAAGAGGAAAGGGGCCAAGCTGACAGCAACGTTGAGGGAGTTGGAAGAGTAAGGGTGTGGGAGGCATGGAGGAGAGGCCGTCATTCCGGCAAGGCCGGGGATTGCCGGTAAAGCCAACTCTAGAAGGTGGTTTTAGATTTGAAAAAGTTTCCCAAAGTGGAGTAAAACCAGGCAG
>CAKOAT010422932.1:126499-140972 GCA_932364175.1 Eruca vesicaria subsp. sativa | reverse complement strand
TTTTTTTTTTTTTTTTTTTTTTTTTTTTTTTTTTTTTTTTTTTTTTGAATCACATTCATCTCAAGTTTAAAACCTTTATTTTATTTTATTTTTATTTGTAACAAATTTAAAACCTTTAGTTAGTTTCTTACTCTGACGTCTTTGTGATCAAAACAAATCTGAAATATAACGACAGAACCAAAAACCCTAGTTTCATTTTACAGACGTCAAACAAACAATAAGAGGCCCATGTACGGCCCATTATAAGCAAACCCTAGTTTCATTTTTTGACCTAGACTATAAAAGACCATAACTTCACACGATCTCCACCTCTCTACGCCACTTTCGAATCGAGAAGAAACCCAAACCCTCGACCCTCTCTCTCTCTCCCCCAAAAAAACCCTAACCATGGCCGAAGGACTCGTACTCAAGGGCACGATGCGCGCCCACACCGACATGGTCACCGCCATCGCAACCCCAATCGACAACTCCGACATCATCGTCACATCATCCCGCGACAAATCCATCATCCTCTGGAAACTCACCAAAGACGACAAGTCCTACGGCGTCGCCCAGCGTCGTCTCACCGGCCACTCCCACTTCGTCGAAGACGTCGTCCTCTCCTCCGACGGGCAGTTCGCTCTCTCCGGATCCTGGGACGGAGAGCTTCGTCTCTGGGACTTAGCCACCGGAGTCTCCACCCGCAGATTCGTTGGACACACCAAAGACGTCCTCTCCGTGGCCTTCTCGGTGGATAACCGTCAGATCGTGTCGGCCTCTCGTGACCGTACGATCAAGCTCTGGAACACGCTCGGTGAGTGTAAGTACACGATCTCTGAAGCTGATGGGCATAAGGATTGGATTAGCTGTGTTAGGTTTAGTCCCAACACGCTTGAGCCGACCGTTGTGTCCGCTTCGTGGGATAAGACTGTGAAGGTTTGGAATCTTCAGAACTGTAAGCTGAAGAGCTCTCTCGCTGGGCACTCGGGGTATCTCAACACTGTTGCGGTTTCGCCTGATGGTTCGTTGTGTGCGAGTGGTGGGAAAGATGGTGTGATTTTGTTGTGGGATTTGGCTGAGGGGAAGAAGTTGTACTCGCTTGAGGGCGGGTCGATTATTCACTCGCTTTGCTTTAGTCCGAATAGGTACTGGTTGTGTGCTGCGACGGAGAGCAGTATTAAGATTTGGGATCTGGAGAGCAAGACTGTTGTTGATGAGTTGAAGGTTGACCTTAAGGCGGAGGCAGAGAAGGATGGTGGTGTCGGAACTGGTAACCAGAAGAAGGTAATGTCGTTTATTGTTACAGTTTTGATAGTAATGGGTTATCTGTTCATGCATGACATTGATTAGTTTACGGAATACATGAAAACTAGTGCAGAAAGTATATTGGTGTTTATCTTTAATTACTAAAAGGTTGAAATTTGTTTATAAATTGTGTTCATAGGAATCGTTTCATACAATTATACTAGTTGAGAAAGTATACTGGGTTATTCTTTACTAATGAAAAGTTGAAACTTTGGTTTGATGTTATGTATATTTTCAGAGGAATCATTTCCCTTTTAGCTTGACGATTGTATGTGTTTCTTGAGACTGATAGATGTTTATAAAATTTCGAAATGGTACAGGTGAACTACTGCACAAGCTTGAACTGGAGTGCAGATGGAAGCACACTGTTCAGTGGTTACACTGATGGAGTTGTCAGGGTCTGGGGTGTTGGTCGTTACTAGAGACCTATATGTTACCGAATCTCTCATGTTTTTGAAGTTTTCCTTATGTATTAGCCGCACCAAGAACCTCTTTATTTTTGCAATTTTTGTTTAATTCCAGAAAAGAAACTAAGTTGGAATGTTTTATCCCCTGATTATCATTACTCATTTGCGATCATAAGAATTGGTTTTTGTGGTTTAATCTTTCACGTGAATTGTCTCCAACTTTCAGCTCCTTTATACTAGATGAGTCTGTCATGTTTATTCATCTAAATCTTAGAGCATGTGTATCGGTGTCCTAATGGGCGTCCTTAGCTGAATTATTAGGCAAAAATAAATGAAAAAGAGTCTAATTACGCAGGACGTTCTTAAATTAAACAACTTTCGTGGGCGTTTTTATTTGCCACGTGTGGTTTTGCTAGTGGCTGAACGAAAATGTTTGGGTAAACCTTTCTTCTTTTTTCATTTCGTGTGGGAGACTGAGAGAGCTTTGTGGCGAAGGCGATTTTTACCGGAGGCCATAATAGTCGATTCTCGGTCCATCTGCGTCGGCGATTCTCGATTCAACTAGCTCGGCGATTCATCTCCGGCATCTCTTCTGTTCTATCTCCGTTCGGTGGTGGTGTCTCATTCAAGGGAGTGAACCTTCGTCTTCCTTCCACCGTCGATTCGAAGGTATATTCATGGTTGCATTGATGTTGTTTTCGGTTTACCTTTACCCGATCATGATGCAGATGTTGTCGTTCTCGATCTAGGTCATCGGAACCCTAGATTAATTTTAGATTTGGGGTTTTCAAAAATTTATTCTGTCTTTGACATCATCGGTCATTGATTTCGCCTCTCATTGATTTTTTTCTTTGATTTCGTGCTTGACTTTGTCTTTTATTCGTCTTTGATTTCGACTTGTTGATTAAGTTCAAGTCTTGTAAATAATGTCTGTGTTTGTTGTATATAAAACCGAAATCATGTTCGACTGATTAGAGCAAGAAATAGATTATGTGTTCGACCATTGATTAGAGTATTCACAATGTTTGTTTTCAGTTCTTTGACATTATTTGTCATAGTTTTGATAATTGTCTGGTCGTTTACTCTTTCAGTTTTGTTAACCTGGACAAGTAAGAAGAACACACATTTCGTTGAAAGAAAGGTAATGGTCTTACACTTAATTGAAACGGTCTGTTTTTTAAGCTTGTTTAGTGTAAAGTAACTGAAGCTTGTTTTAGTGTAAAGTAACTATAAGCTTGTTTTAGTGTAAAGTAACTAAGGTGATATAGCAATCTAGTTCGCATCAGATGAGTAAAGTAAACGACCATTTGATGCTGGTTGGTGTAAAAGTGATAGCTTTATAGGTGTGTATTAACTCGTGAAAAGACTGAGGTAGTTTATGGATAGAGCATTAATACGAGAGGGTCTCTGGAATGATAATCCCATTGATTGAAACCAAGTTATCTGTTTGTTTTGTTAGTGTAAAGTAACTGAAGCTTGTTAGTGTAAAGTAACTATAAGCTTGTTAGTGTAAAGTAACTAAGGTGATATAGCAATCTAGTTCGCATCAGATGAGCAAAGTAAACGACCATTTGATGCTGGTTGGTGTAAAAGTGATAGCTTTATAGGTGTGTATTAACTTGTGAAAAGACTGAGGTAGTTTATGGATAGAGCATTAATACGAGAGGGTCTATTAAACACAAGCCATAGTTGAAACTTTTGAAATATCCACCTTCATCTCCTCTTTCTCTTTTTCCTAATACGTGAAACCATAGTTGTTCTTATGGATTCTGGCAATCCATATAGCCAGTCCTCTGGTTATATGGGACTGCTTAACAGTCAGTACCAAAGTTTTCAGTATGGAGCCTCCGAAATCCCTCTTTACAGTTCTCAACGATCAGAGCCTCCACCTGATGACACACCTGTGGGGCGTAAGAAAGGGAAAAATTGGACTGTTGCTGAAGACGAGGTGCTGATCAGTGCCTGGCTAAACACGTCTAAAGATCCTATAGCCGGTAATGAACAAAAAGGAGGGACCTTTTGGAAACGAGTTGAAGAATACTATGCTGGAAGTCCTCTAGGGAGAGACGGTGGTGAGAAGAGGGAGCATATCCATTGTAAGCAGCGATGGCATAAGATCAATGATGTCACAAACAAGTTTTGTGCGTCATACGCAGCGGCTGAGAGAAAACAAGGCAGTGGAGAGAACAACACTGACGTACTTATGGAGGCTCATGAAATCTTCACTGCCGATCACAAATGCCGGTTTAATCTTGAGCATGCTTGGTATCTGTTGAGATATGACCAGAAATGGCTTAGCCTCAACAGTGTGAATGCTACTGCCAGTTCTAAGAGAAAGAATGGTGGGTCAACTTCCCAAACTTCGAGCACGACTGTTGGAGATGAACACATCAGGCCTGAAGGTGTAAAGGCCGCTAAAGCTACAAGAAAAAATGGTAAGGGAAAGTCTGTGGATGATTATACTAGCATTTGGGAATTGAAGAAAGAGGATCTCATGATGAAGGAGAAACTCTCAAAGCTAGCAATACCCGACACTCTCCTTGCCAAGAAAGAACCATTGAGTGAGGCTGAAGAAAAAGTGAAGAACAAGCTACTCGCGGAGTATTTCTGAGCATTCAAAGCTAGAACTAAGTTATTAAGTATTGTTGTTTGTTTCTGTTTGCTTCGGTTTAATGTTTGTTTCTGTTTAAGTTTGGAATGTCTGCTTCTGTTTAAGTTTGAAATGTCTGCTTCTGTACTCCGGTCTGTTTCATGTTTAATAAATTTTATGTTATTTATATCTCTTAATTTTGACTTGTGTTTCTGTTAATTTTGACTCTGTTTCTGGTTAATTTTAAAATCTCTTAATTTTGACTTGTGTTTCTGTTAATGCAGTTTTTACAGTACCAATCATAATGTTTGCTTCTGTTTCTGTAGGAAAATGGGTCAAGATTATAGTTATTCTCAACCATCGACATCAGAGGATTGCTATGATATGAGCACAGAGAGTAGTCACGCCCTAACAGAAGCACTCATATGTGTGGATGAAGCTCAGACTAGGTACATTCAGTACCCTCCTCAACCAGAGGTCGAGTTTGGCTTCCCAAAGAGATGCTACTGCGGTGGTACACCTCTCATAGACACCTCTTATACAAGAAATGATCCAGGGCGAAGATTCTTTACTTGCGAGAATAGGGACGATGGTGAGTGCCATGTTTGGAAGTGGTGGGATGTTGCAGCTATGGAAGAGATGAGAGCCATGGAAACACACTGTAGGCAGCTCGCACAGATGGTTGATTGTGTTACATCTTCCAGTAACTACGAAACTGAGGTGGGACAAGTAAAGTTTCATCAACATTACACTGACCAAAGGCTATGTGACTTGGAGAAGAAAATGTCTGACTTATGCAAGAAAGAAAAGGTTGAAAAGATTCTTGCTGTGATTGGGTTTCTTTTGGGAATCATGGCTCTCGTGATCATGAAACTGATCAATCTCTGATGTCTTCAAAGCTTTTGTAATTTGTAATGAATTCAAAACATATGTAATATTTATCTAAATGACTTAGATTATGTATTAACTTAAGATTCAAAACTGATCAATCTCTGATGTCTTCAAAGCTTTTGTAATTTGTAATGAATTCAAAACATATGTAATATTTATCTAATGACTTAATGTATTAACTTAAGATTATGTATTGTATTGTAATTTGTTATGACTTATTAATGTAATATTTATCTAAACACATTACCCTACTATAACACACACGACCACAATGAAATGCCATATACCAAATACATAATCAATTAGGTACACCTAAATACACTACCAAACAAATGACATGCCATTTACGTGGGTTGTTTGGTACACCAAACTACACTACCTTCCAAGTGACATGCCATCTATATTTGAGTTTATAAATATTCCCAAAAATTTGAGTTCANACATTACCCTACTATAACACACACGACCACAATGAAATGCCATATACCAAATACATAATCAATTAGGTACACCTAAATACACTACCAAACAAATGACATGCCATTTACGTGGGTTGTTTGGTACACCAAACTACACTACCTTCCAAGTGACATGCCATCTATATTTGAGTTTATAAATATTCCCAAAAATTTGAGTTCAATCATCTCTCGTTTCCTCACATAAAAACCATTCTCTCTCATTTATAAATTATTTCAATGGCTTCTTCTTCTTCCCATTATCATTATCACAATGATGATAATGATGATGCTTTTGATAACATTTTTGATGATTTTTGGGAAAACACAGATCTTCTGCCAGAACCAAAAGAGCGGAGAAAACGTATTTATATCGAGAGACACCGGGAAGACGGCCACAAAAAACTATGGGATGATTATTTTTCTGAAACTCCAACATACCCTCCCAATTTATTCCGGCGTCGGTTTCGAATGAACAAGCCATTGTTCATGCGTATTGTGCATCGTCTCTCCTCTCAAGTAGAGTATTTTCAACAAACGGAAGATGCAACCGGACGTTCTAGTCTATCACCGCTCCAAAAATGCACTGCAGCCATTCGTCAATTGGCATATGGAGGTGGGGCTGATACTGTTGACGAATATGTACGGCTGGGAGACGCAACGGCTCGAAAATGTTTGCATAAGTTTACCGCGGCAATAATCAACTTGTATGGTGATGAATACCTAAGACGTCCAACATCGGAGGATTTAGAAAGATTACTCCATATTGGAGAAGAAAGAGGATTTCCCGGGATGGTGGGAAGCATCGACTGTATGCATTGGGGATGGAAGAATTGCCCAACCGCTTGGAAAGGAATGTATTCCCGAGGAACCGGAAAACCGACAATTGTCTTGGAAGCGGTAGCATCGTATGACCTCTGGATTTGGCACGCGTTTTTTGGAGCTCCAGGTACTATGAACGATCTTAATATTCTAGATAGATCCCCAGTTTTTGATGACATTATTAACGGAAAAGCTCCCNGGGATGGAAGAATTGCCCAACCGCTTGGAAAGGAATGTATTCCCGAGGAACCGGAAAACCGACAATTGTCTTGGAAGCGGTAGCATCGTATGACCTCTGGATTTGGCACGCGTTTTTTGGAGCTCCAGGTACTATGAACGATCTTAATATTCTAGATAGATCCCCAGTTTTTGATGACATTATTAACGGAAAAGCTCCCAAAGTCAACTACAAAGTTAACGGACGGGAGTACCATTTCGGTTACTACCTCACGGATGGTATTTATCCAAAATGGGCGACTTTTATTCAATCTATCCGGCTACCACAGACTCCAAAACATTCTTTGTTTGCTCAACAACAAGAATCTGTTCGAAAAGACGTTGAGCGTGCCTTCGGAGTCCTCCAGGCTAGATTTGCCGTTGTTAAAAATCCATCTAATTTGTGGGATAAAAGCAAAATAGCAAATATTATGAGAGCATGTATCATACTCCATAATATGATTGTCGAAGATGAACGAGATTCATACACTCAGTATAACACCTTCGAGTTTCAGCAAGGAGAAGGTGAGGATCTTACATATTCCGTCGGTATGTCTACAAATCTCGGAAGTACAATTGAACGACGAACAAGACTTCGGGATAGACAAACCCATGAACAATTAAAAGCTGATTTGATTGAAAATATATGGGCGAAATTTGGACATCTTCATCACATTAATGGTTAAGTTCCTATGTTTGTATGTTTTATGTTTTTAAATAATGTATTGTATGTTTTATGTTTTTAAATAATGTATTATATGCTTTTTAAATAATTTTAATTTTAAATTATATGTTTAGTTTTAAACTTATCCCCTATATCAACTTTACTTATAAAATTAAACAATTAATATATTAAGAAACTACAAAAGTCCTACCAATATTCAACACATTTAAGGTAATGTCCTTATCAAAGTCCTAAACATAAAAATAATATAAAAAAATTCTTAGGACATTTTATTTGTCCCAGCAATACACATGCTCTTAGCCAGCATGAATTTTAAATATGCATGTGAGGCGGCAAGCTGTTTGTTTTTCCAAATCTTAGCCAGCATGGTGTTTATGTTTAAACGTTAGACGGCAAGCTGTTTGTTTAACCAAATCTTACCCACATGGAGTTTATTTTCAAACATGAGACGGGAAGCTCTTTGTTTATCCAAATCTTACCCAGCATGGAGTTTATATTACACACTAACGGCAAGCCGTTTGTCTTCCAAAACCTCAAACAGCATGGAGTTCTTATCTCATCGACCTTGAAAAAAATATCATCACTCTTCTTCTCAGTTCTCACTCCCTAAGCTTAGAGATATTAATGGCGGTTTCCGCAGGGGCTTTAGCCTTTGCCTCTCCCCTTTCTTCATCTCCCGCCTTATCCATTCGCTCCGCCTTTAGTTCCACTCCCGTGACGGTTTCCGAGATCAAAGATGAACAAAGAAACACCACCACCAGCAATTCCACCCAGAAATTCACTTACAGTCGAGCCTCTCCCGCCGTACGATGGCCACACTTGAACCTCCGCGAGACAAATGATTCCAAAACCTCATCTCAATCTCATCCTCTCCCTCCTCCAGTTTCTCCGATCACCATTACACCGGAATCCGGCGAATTCATCGACTCCGTCGCCTCCAGCGAACACCAAAAGCCCAACGAAGAAGCCAAAGCCACTTCTCGACGAAAGAGAGTGAAGAAGATGAGCAAAGTCGCTCTGATAAGAGCCAAAGACTGGAGAGAACGAGTCAAACTCCTAACGGATAAGATCCTAACCCTAAAACCCAACCAATTCGTCGCCGACATCCTCGACGCACGCCTCGTCCAGATGACTCCCACCGATTACTCCTTCGTCGTCAAATCCGTCGGCGCCGTGAGCTGGCAACGCGCTCTCGAGGTTTTCGAGTGGCTCAACCTCCGCCACTGGCACTCCCCCAACCCCCGCATGGTCGCAGCGATACTCGGCGTCTTAGGGAGGTGGAATCAGGAGTCTCTCGCGGAGGAGATTTTCGTTAGAGCCGAGCCGGCGGTTGGGGATACGGTTCAGGTTCACAACGCGATGATGGGAGTTTATTCGCGTGGCGGGAAGTTTACCAAGGCGCAGGAGGTGCTCGACGAAATGCGGAGGAGAGGTTGCGTTCCTGATTTGATTAGTTTTAATACTTTGATCAACGCTAGGGTTAAGTCTGGTGGTTTGACTCCGAATCTTGTTGTTGAGTTGTTGGATATGGTTAGGGACTCGGGGCTTAGGCCTGATGCTATTACTTATAATACTTTGCTTAGCGCGTGTTCGAGGGATTCGAATTTGGAAGGGGCGGTTAAGGTTTTTGAGGATATGGAAGCGCATAGGTGTCAGCCTGATTTGTGGACTTATAATGCTATGATTTCTGTTTATGGAAGATGTGGACTTGCTGCTAAAGCTGAGAGTTTGTTCGCGGAGCTTGAGGTTAAAGGCTACTCCCCTGATGCGGTTACGTATAACTCGTTGCTTTATGCTTTTGCTAGGGAGAGGAATACGGAGAAGGTGAAGGAAGTGTATCAGGCGATGTTGAAAATGGGGTTTGGGAAAGATGAGATGACTTACAACACGATTATTCATATGTATGGGAAGCAGGGGGAGATTGATCTTGCGTTGAAGCTTTATAAGGATTTGAAAGGTTTGTCGGGGAGGAATCCTGATGCTATTACTTATACGGTTTTGATAGATTCGCTTGGGAAAGCAAACAGAACTGTGGAAGCTGCAGATTTGATGTCTGAGATGCTTGATGTTGGGATCAAACCAACTTTGCAGACTTACAGTGCTCTTATCTGTGGTTATGCCAAGGCTGGGAAGCGAGAGGAGGCTGAGGATACTTTCAGTTGCATGTTGCGTTCAGGGATTAAGCCTGATAATTTGGCGTATTCTGTAATGTTGGATGTGTTACTAAGAGGCAACGAGACAAGAAAGGCGTGGGGTTTATATCGTGATATGATTTCTGATGGGCATACACCGACTCACAGTCTGTATGAGTTGTTGGTACTTGGACTTGTGAAGGAAAACAGGGCAGATGACATTCAGAAAACCATCAGAGATATGGAAGAACTGTGTGGCATGAACCCACTAGAGATTTCCTCTGTTCTTGTTAAGGGTGAATGCTTTGATCTTGCCGCTAGACAGATGAAAGTAGCTATCACCAATGGCTATGAACTGCAAAACGACACTCTGTTATCTATCTTGGCTTCCTACAGTTCATCAGGCAGGCATGCAGAAGCATGTGAGTTACTTGAGTTTTTGAAAGAACACGCCAGTGGATCTAAGCTGCTTATAAATAAAGCACTAATTGTTCTACATTGCAAGGTTAACAATATAGTTGCTGCGCTAGAAGAATACTTTACTGGCGCATGTGTTCATGGATGGAGTTTTGGCAGTTCCACCATGTATGAGTCTTTATTACACTGCTGTGTAGCGAATGAACATTACGCAGAAGCGTCTCAAGTTTTCTCTGACCTGAGACTATCTGGCTGTGAAGCTTCAGAAAGTGTTTGTAAAAGCATGGTTGGTGTGTATTGTAAGCTTGACTTTCCAGAGACAGCTCATCAAGTGGTTACACAGGCTGAGACAAAAGGCTTCCACTTTGCTTGTTCGCCTACGTATACTGATATCATTGAGGCTTATGGAAAACTAAAGCTATGGCAAAACGCTGAGAGTGTGGTTGGAAACTTAAGACAAAGTGGACGAACCCCTGATCTTAAGACATGGAACAGTTTGATGACGGCTTATGCTGAGTGTGGCCACTACGAGCGGGCAAGGGCTATATTTAACACTATGATGAGGGATGGTCCGTCTCCAAGTGTTGAATCCATCAACATCCTGTTGCATGCTCTGTGTGTTGATGGAAGGCTTGAGGAGCTATACGTTGTTGTTGAAGAGTTGCAAGATATGGGCTTTAAGATTAGCAAAAGCTCCATTCTTTTGATGCTTGACGCATTTGCTCGAGCTGGAAATATCTTTGAGGTAAAGAAGATATATAATAGCATGAAGGCTGCTGGTTACTTGCCAACAATTCGCCTTTATAGGATGATGATTGAGCTTTTGTGCAAAGGGAAACGAGTCAGAGATGCTGAAGTTATGGTTTCTGAAATGGAAGAAGCTGGCTTCAAGGTCGAGCTCGCTATATGGAATTCCATGCTGAAGATGTATACAGCTATCGAAGACTACAAGAAGACAGTTCAAGTGTACCATAGGATAAAAGAAACTGGACTAGAACCAGATGAGACCACTTATAATACCCTCATTATAATGTATTGCAGAGACAGACGGCCAGAAGAAGGGTACTTGCTTATGCAGCAAATGAGAAATATTGGTCTGGAACCAAAACTGGACACGTACAAGAGTTTGATCTCAGCTTTTGGTAAGCAAAAATGCCTAGCACAAGCTGAACAACTGTTCGAAGAGCTTCTCTCCAAAGGTTATAAACTAGACCGTTCATTTTACCACACGATGATGAAAATATCCCGAGATTCTGGGAGCGACTCGAAGGCAGAGAGGCTGCTGCAAATGATGAAGAGTGCGGGTATAGAACCAACACTTGCTACAATGCATCTGCTGATGGTTTCATATAGTTCTTCAGGAAAGCCTCAAGAAGCTGAAAAGGTTCTTAGTAATCTGAAAGAAACAGACGTGGAACTAACAACTCTGCCTTATAGTTCAGTCATTGATGCTTACCTTCGGAGCAAAGATTATAACAGTGGAATAGAAAGACTCTTGGAGATGAAGAGAGAGGGCCTGGAGCCAGACCACAGGATATGGACTTGCTTTGTTAGGGCGGCGAGTTTCTCCAAGGAAAAAAGTGAAGTCATGTTGCTGCTGAAAGCTCTTCAAGATATTGGTTTTGATCTTCCTATCAGGTATGCATTCCAAGTTTCACATACAAAACCATTTTGAATTAACTCAACCGTAGAAATAATAATTATCACCGTATGTTATTACTTCTCATGTTTTTAATGCTTCCTACCAGGCTTTTAGATGGAAGACCTGAGTTGCTAGTTTCTGAGGTGGATGAATGGTTTGAGAAACTGAGACCCGTAGAGGACAATGCCGCTCTCAATTTTGCCAATGCTCTTTTGAATCTTCTCTGGGCTTTCGAACTCAGAGCTACTGCATCATGGGTATTCCAGTTGGCAATCAAAAGGGGTATCTTCAGTCGCGAAGTTTTCAGGTCAGGTCCTGTTTTGCATATATCTACCTGTTTTGTAGAGCCAACACTTGTTTAATGCAAACGCTTAGGTGTTTAGCGGCCACACTTATGATTGGTTTTGATTTTCAGGGTGGCGGATAAGGACTGGGGTGCTGATTTTAGAAGATTGTCAGCAGGTGCAGCGCTTGTTGCCCTAACTCTCTGGCTTGACCACATGCAGGCAAATTCTTCTATCTCGTTATCTGCATCTTCGCTTCATCTCACATATTAATCTTTTGACAATCATTCTCATTTTAATCTTCTGCCATTTCAGGATGCATCACTTGAAGGGTACCCAGAATCTCCAAAGTCAGTAGTCTTAATCACAGGGACCGCAGAGTACAACGGCATCTCCCTGGACAAAACGTTAAAGGCGTGTCTTTGGGAGATGGGCTCTCCATTTCTTCCCTGCAAGACGAGAACAGGGCTTCTAGTTGCGAAAGCTCACTCTCTCAGAATGTGGTTGAAGGACTCACCCTTCTGCTTCGACTTGGAACTGAAAGACTCAGTGTCTTTACCAGAATCAAGCTCCATGGAGCTGATCGACGGGTGTTTTATAAGACGCGGCCTTGTTCCTGCATTTAACCACATCAAAGAAAGACTTGGTGGGTTTGTTTCACCAAAGAAGTTTTCTAGATTGGCTCTGTTACCAGATGAGATGAGAGAAAGAGTGATAAAGACAGATATTGAAGGACATAGGCAGAAGCTAGAGAAGATGAGGATGAAGAATAAAGGAAATGTAATGAATGATGTTAAAAACACTCGAAGGAAGTTCATTAGAAGCAAGTAAAGTCGCATGATGAGATTGTAGTCACTGATACATAACACATTAGTGAATTGTATATTTGTTATGATTTTCCCTCTGGATACATATCAGAAAGTGTTCGCATGTGTATATTTATTTATTTACATGGATTAATAAATTTAAGAGAGTTAAATGACATACAACTTCCTTTTTTTTTTTTTCTCAAAGACAACTTATTACCGTTTAATATGTTGTAACTTGTTTTTTCTTTTTTTTTTGACATCGTTGTAACTTGTTATCTTAGCTTGAAAAAGTTGTTATTTTCAAGCAATTTCTTCGTTGTTAAAATCAAGGAAACTATTGTTTTTTTCTATAATTAGACGTATTTATTATACAGACGAAATTTGCAAGAGCAACAAAAAAAAAACTAGTTTGGTGCATCTTGGTTTTCGACAAGAACTACTGCATATAGCTTGCGTGTCGACGATATGTAGTTGCTTAGAAGATACTCAGTTTCGGAGTATCAATGGCTAATGAGTGTGAATAAGGCATCAGAGTCTCGCAAATTGCCATGGTGATTAGTTTTTTTGTGTGCCTAGTTACTGTATGATGGCAGTGCATCTACTTGTTTAGATAGGAAGTAAACGTTAACGGTTCATCTATGTGCTTTGCCTTTGAGATAGTTCAGATGAAACCATACTTACTGCTTGATTGTCAGACGTTTAGCTCTTATTTCTTTGTAGATTTAGACTTATAGGTCCCATCCCAACACACATAAGCAAAGTCCTAATATCTCTCAAGTGAAGGAGTAACTCTGCGTATCATAAGGCTAAAGAGTGTGTTTCAGATTTCACTGTTTATTGAATGTCTAGCGTATAGTAAGATCAAAAGTAACTTCAAATATTATTGAGAAGAATGTTTTTTTGGAGAGTGATAGAATGTTGAATTCATGTGTTATTGCCTTTTTCGCTCTCGTTTTCATCATTTGTTATTTGGAAACAGAGTTTCATGGCGCTTAACAGTACATTTGATTAATGTATGTGATTTGAAGGAATTGTTCATTGAGCGGTTTTCACCACTACAAACATCTCTCTAAGCTCTCTATTCTCTTCCCTATCTACCTATTGCTGGAATCTGAGCTAGTTCCAGAGGTTTACCTCAATTGCTAATTCCATGTTTGACATGCTGAAAAATCTCATGCGCATACACCAATGATTTTGAGGCAATAATATGGTCTGCATTTAGGGGTAACGTACAAGGGCCATGTGTTAGATCTGTTCTCATCACTTGCAAGATTAGTTGCAAAACAATCAAATATTATTATAATATATGTGATGTATTGAAATCTTTTTCACCGTTTCTTACAGAAAACTAAATCGGTTGGAACCGACTTGAACCGCGTAATCTGTCCTGCTTTATTGGTTCCACCTGCTAGTCTTCACCTTTCTTAGGCTTCGAATGGTAAAAGTAGATCAAGCGGTGCAGATCAAGCGGTTCATGCAGATCAAGCAGGACAAGTGCAGATAAATCAGGACAAGTGTAGAACAAGCGGATCAAGCAGGAGAGATGCAGATCAAACAATTTATCATAAATTATGAATGACAAAACAAGTTCAAAACTATAGATCATATATTAAAAGAATAAAATTATACCAAACATCAAGATAAATATTTAAATATTGTAGGATCAGCCTAAATGTTTATTGGATTTTTCATAAGATGCTTGTAGCGTTTTAGTTGATCAAAATTATTTTTGAATAACAGACATCTTAATATTTAATTCTTTGTTAATATTTATATATAAAAATGGAGATAAAACAGATTAAATAATTTATTATAAATTATAAATGACAAAATATGTTC
>CAKOAT010422932.1:814-126399 GCA_932364175.1 Eruca vesicaria subsp. sativa | reverse complement strand
ATTGTATGTTCAGCCAAAATGTCTGTAAAAATTTTATTAGATGCTTATACTTCTTAATTATTTTTTTGCTGACACTTATGTAGAAAAATTTATATTTTTCGTGAAAAATATTGTGTTTTTTGGCGATTAGACATCATGCTTATAACTTTAAAATGATACAAATAATATTAATGTGAAGTATATAGTTTGAGTTAATAATTGTACATTATTTATAAAATCAAATAAATATATTTTAAAGTTAAGTGTTTGTAATTAAACTATTTATTAGTAAAAGGAAAAAGAAAAGGCAGATCAACACCACCAAATGTTAGTGGATGGGATCTGCATGCAGATCTCCTGCTTTTTCTACTAAAAGACAAAAAAAATTGAACTGCATGCAGATCTCCCGCTTGAACTGCTTTTACAAACAGAAAATGGTGAATGGTAAACATAAGGCAGGAGAACTGCCTATTGCGGGAGAACTGCTTGATCTGCCTTTGTCCTGCCCCTCCCATTCATAACCTTAATAACCCCATAATGACAATGCACATATACCATTACTAAAATGTATTACATTTAAAAAAATAAAAATTGCAATGTTTTACCTTCGTAGTATGCTCTGCCTATAATTAACTTTACAAATTAGAGCCTAAAATAAACTTTACAAAGGTAGGATTACATAACCAAGTAAAAAAATACGTTTGTTTCGAAACCATTTACGTCGTTTAAGCAAAACTAACATATCCAACGTGTCCGTTTCATCAATGGATTTAAGAACCAAGCTATTCACACTCAGTCATAAAAATGATCGATCACAAAGGAAGACAATAATAACCGCAGGAATACCATATTCATTATAACAAAATAGTTCAAATCCAAAAGAAAAACATAAAAAGAAACAGGAAGCTCTAGAGTAATGAATAGCTTCGCCACCTCCGATCAAGAACCCAGTTACGAGAACAAAGCTCTGAGGGAGAAGTAACGAAGCTGTAACACAAACAAGCGACCAAATACCAAACTAAAGTAACAAAACTAATATCGTCTTTCCATTCAACTGCAGATGATAGAGTCTTCTTCCTCAAGGTAGTTCACTTGGCACCCTTCTTGACGGCAGCCTTGGTCACCTTGGCTCCGGTTGGGTCCTTCTTGTCGACACTCTTGATGACACCGACTGCAACAGTCTGCCTCATGTCCCTCACAGCAAAACGTCCAAGAGGTGGGTACTCAGAGAAGGTCTCAACAACCATGGGCTTGGTTGGAGTCATCTTCACCATACCAGCATCACCATTCTTCAAGAACTTGGGCTCCTTCTCAATCTCCTTACCAGAACGTCTGTCAATCTTGGTGAGGATCTCAGAGAACTTGACAGCAATGTGGGAAGTGTGGCAGTCAAGAACTGGAGCATAACCGTTACCAATCTGACCAGGGTGGTTCATGATGATGACCTGGGAAGTGAAGTTGGCAGCACCTTTAGCTGGGTCATCCTTGGAGTTGGAAGCAACATACCCACGCTTGAGATCCTTGACGGCAACATTCTTAACATTGAATCCCACGTTGTCACCTGGAAGTGCCTCCACAAGAGACTCGTGGTGCATCTCAACAGACTTAACCTCAGTGGTCAACCCTGAAGGAGCGAAAGTCACAACCATACCAGGCTTGAGCATACCAGTCTCAACACGACCCACTGGCACCGTTCCAATACCACCGATCTTGTACACATCCTGAAGTGGGAGACGGAGGGGCTTGTCTGATGGCCTCTTTGGCTCGTTGATCTGGTCAAGTGCCTCAAGTAGAGTTGGTCCCTTGTACCAGTCAAGGTTGGTGGACCTCTCAATCATGTTGTCTCCCTCAAACCCAGAGATTGGGACGAATGGGATTTTGTCAGGGTTGTACCCAACCTTCTTCAAGTAGGAAGAAACCTCCTTGATAATTTCATCGTACCTAGCCTTGGAGTACTTGGGAGTAGTAGCATCCATCTGAAATGCATCAAAAAAACATTTTGTTAGCAACATAACAAAAGAGTATAAACAACAAAGCGCAATGCAGATGAATAGCTAAGCTAGTTCACCTTGTTACAGCAGCAAATCATCTGCTTGACACCAAGGGTGAAAGCAAGGAGAGCATGCTCACGGGTCTGACCATCCTTGGAGATACCAGCTTCGAAACCACCAGTGGTGGAGTCAATGATGAGGACAGCACAATCAGCCTGGGAGGTACCAGTAATCATGTTCTTAATGAAATCACGATGTCCAGGAGCATCAATGACAGTGCAGTAGTACTTGGTGGTCTCGAACTTCCAGAGAGCAATGTCAATGGTGATACCACGCTCACGCTCAGCCTTAAGTTTGTCCAACACCCATGCGTACTTGAAGGACCTCTTGTTCATCTCAGCAGCTTCCTTCTCGAATCTCTCGATGACACGCTTGTCAATACCACCAAGCTTGTAGATCAAGTGACCAGTTGTGGTCGATTTGCCAGAGTCGACGTGGCCAATGACCACAATGTTGATGTGAAACTTCTCTTTACCCATAGCTACTTGTCAAATGATTCTGCATATAGACAAAATAAACAAATTACTAATACATAATATTAATCAAAGCATTAGACACTCTCTTCACATAAAACTAATTAAAAGATGACATAAAACAATATCAAACTCATCTTTATTAAAACGAATCTGTTAGAAAAAGATGCTATCGGAAGCGAAGTGGTGCTCTCTATCCACTGAGCTATAATTCATCAAGTTCAAGAGAAGATCTAAAGCAAACAATCCGAGAGTTTCCACGACTTTTAACACAAGACGATTGTTACGAAGCTCATGAATCGCACATTCACAATCACACATAATAACTAGTTTCTTTCAAATAGATCTAACAAACAATCACTCGTCCACGAAATCATAACAAGATCGATCCGATGAGTAAGAGAGCAGTTTAAACGTTTGAATACATCAATCAATAAGAAGTTTCGGAGTAGCAAACACGATCTACGAACAAAAAGCACAGAATCATCGAGCTGAAGGATCGAAACTGTTACGAATATGATCGGAAGAAGAATAAGAAAACAGATCGTAGATGAGCGTTTACCTCAGTGAAGCGGCTAGGTTTGAAGAGAGATGGAGATATAGTGGATGTTGGAAGAATGGATACGTGTTTATATATATGCCCTCGAAAGGAAGGTAGGGTTTTAACTTTTAACATAATATCAATTGTAAAATTACAATCTTGCCCTTGTTCGGCCGTTAATACTCGACTCTTTTGTGTTTGGGCCTTTAAGATCGGTCATGGATAGCTTCGGGCTCAAGTTGACTATTTTGAATGTTTGATCCAAAAGAACATAATCCCTTAGAGCATGTACATTGAGGGTTTATAAGGGGGTTCACACAGTTTTCTAGATGAACAGTGATGAATTTCTCTCTCCAATAGTTCATCCTGGTGAATCCCAAGAGGGTGGAGTTCACGACGTATCGGAAAAGGATTGGTTCAATTATTATTATTTTTCTTTTTAAAAAAAAAATCTGACAAAAAAATAATAATAATAAAATAATATAAAGATGAATTCCAAGAAGGGTTCATTGATGTACATGCTCTTATATATTAAAGGAGAAACATTTAAAAAATTGTAAGCTCAATTTTGTAATAATTAAAAAAGACCACATGCTTAGGTTTCACTCAATTAGGTAATCAATTACATTCAATTAAAAAATAAGTAGGTCCACATTCGATTTTTATATATCCCTAGATACATTCGTTGGTCAAATTATATGATATGATGATATGATATGATATTTATGATAGAAGCATTTATGATTGTTCCCCTAGATATAATTACTATTTTATTTTCTTTCCATAAATAAAACCTACGGAATTACCATAAATGACTAATATATATTTGATAACAGTTTATATATCCTCCATCATTTTTTCTTTAATTTTATATTATTAAAATAAATTAAACAATCAAATTAGCTATAAAATTAAACTTTATATTTTTTCGTATAGGTTATATTTTGAATTTTAAAAAACGAGAATAAATAACTAAACTATTAAAATTATTATGTTAAAAATTAATGATCAATAGTTTAACATTTTTATTATAATAAGATATACATGATTTTAAAACCATATAAGTAAAAAGTATCATTCAATAATAAAACAAATATTATATACAGATTAAACTATATACCATATAAGATTACATAAATATTTCAATTTCAAAATCCTCAATAAATTTTCAAGAACAATTATAAATTATTAAATTATTAAATTTTTCACATTGAAAATTTTTGTTATCAATGATTTAAATATCTTAGTTCTTTTTTTAATTTTATATTTTTAAAAGATATTAACAATCGATAATATGGTTATTTTTTTGGTGAATACCATACAAACCGAATGGATGTGATTTTATAAAAACCATAAGATTTGAATATGGTTTGATTTATAACCGATTAAACTGAAACATGTAAATATGTATATATCTATAACGACGCATGAATATCTATTTATTACATGAGTTGAACTATAATTATAATTTGTAAATAGCTAACAATTTGTTACAACTTAGACTTCTTATTTTGATCTTTTGTTTTTTTAACGGTAACTAAATTGAAGTAAAGATTATAAATTTGATGGACAACAATTAGTTGAATTTTTTTACAACTTTTTTTTTATTTTTAAACAAACAGAGTTGTGATCAATCGAAGACATATTGGTTTGATGAACATTAAATATGGAAGAATATAAAAACTTCTCTTTCATGCTCCTGTTTTGTTTTTTATTTTTATTTCAAAATTTAGTGTTTTGATATTAATTCTAGATTTGATCATTTTATTAGATGATAGAAGCCTTTTTGTTTTTTATTCTTTTATTTAAATATATAATATTTTTTTGATAAATGACTCTGCGACAATATGACTCTAAATATGATCATATTATATATTTGTATAATATATAATATGATCTCAAACTAAATAATCATGTTTTTGGTATAAAATTGAATAAACTGAAAACCGATGGTATATAAACTAAATCAAACTGAAGTACATATAAATTTAGAATAGTAGTTATATTTTAATAATCGAAATACCAAAAAATCGAGCCGAACCGAAACCCGATATCCGGATTGAACACCTCTAATCCGAATGAAACCGAACTATTGTTTCATTTTTCAAAACATAATAAATATAATAGGTTCATGCGCGGATCTTATCCTAGTTAAGAACTAATAAAAAAGCTCCTTCATCATCAGATTGAAATATTTAAACTTAGTAACATGGTGGATTATACATATTATTAGCTGTTTAAATGATAAATGTAATGATACTGAGGTCTTGAATTAAAGATGGAAAAGCCACTATATGCTAGTTCAAATAAGTGTGAGATCCCCAATAATGGACCTAACAGTGGGGATGTGTTAATAATACCTTTTCCCTCATAAAAAGGTGGTAGAACATCAAAATAGCACATAGCCTGCGTTCGAAGATGCCTTGTCGACATTCCCTTGACGTGTGAAAGAAACAATAGATTGATTGTTAACAAACACAGATTCGTGATGAAAGTTGGATGAAGAAGACAAAACTGTGTGAAAGGTGCAACTAATTGCATACCGGATGGTTAACTAACTCTTTGTAAGTACACGGAATATGAAAACAGCTAAGGTATCAAGTGAATATGGATTTGACTCGGTTCCTGTAATATTCACATAGGACCCAAAAGTTAATAGTGCAAAACAACAATTGCAGAGTACACAAGATGAGCCAAGGCAGATAATCATCATATGATTGATACATAGTTTACATACATCTTCAGAATCAGGAACGACTGGAACTGCAGAAGTCCTAGTTCTCCTACACATGTCTTCATTCTAATAGGAAGCACACAATACTTATACTAAAATGAGACACACATAACGTGAAAAAGGTATCAAGTCAACAACTTATTATATATTGATATGGGTACTATATATCGAAAGATAATTAGGCTTCCATGATACAACAAAGCAACTTCGTATGATTACAAAGTGCAGATTTAGCACATCCAGGAATTCCTGAGAACACATTAGAGATGATGAATCTTAACACATTAGATCCCTCTTTTATTATTAATATCTGAATCCACCAAAACAAATCAACTAAGTTTATATAAAAATAAGTAAAGTGAAAATGGTACCCAGTGCCGGTCCTGAGATATTTTGGGTCCAATACTAAATAAAAAATATGGGCCCTAAATGCTAAATAAAAAAATTATTTTACAATATTGAAATTAAATTTTTTAAAAATAATACAAAGACTAATAAAAGTGTATCAGTTTGGAAAAATATCTTTTTATTTTTAACATTAAAATAAGGAAAATGTCTTCAATCTTTTAATTTTTTTATATGTTTGAAAATAATTTTAGAGCTTATTTTACATTTTTATGCTAATTAACAACAAAAACAGCAAAAATATAGGCCCATAAAAATTGTAAAAATTGTAGGCCCCATACCAATGTTTCTTAGGTATGGGCTCAGGACCGGGCCTGATGGTACCATTCATCAAGCATCTTGCAAAGTTCTTTCTGCTTTCCATCACAAGTCCCCCATATTTTCATTTACCTGAACAATAGTAATTTAAAAAAAAAAAAAATCAAATCCCATCTTTTCATGGTCTAGTAGCGCCATTAAATGATAATCTTTCCATGTCTAGCTGTTACCGTGGAAGTCACGTTTGCTTCAAATGGAGTATACTTCTCTTTCATGGGTTTCAATGATCTTGCAAATGTTTTTGGAAAGATTATCATTTAATGGCTACTATTGGTGATGCTTGATGGCCAATAGGCAATAGGTGGTCACTCCATTTAATAAATTCGAGCAGAGTAGTCTAGATAATTCTCCCTCATCTAGAGTACTACTGCTTTTTCCTCAGTATGGCAGACCAATAGTTTTGATGCTTCTGAACTCAATGTTAAGAAATTATCTATTGGCTTGGGTGTTACTCAAGCTATAAACCTGTAATACTGAAAGTGAGCAGGATAGCTTAGTCCTATCACCAAAGTCAGTAGTCTTAATCACAGGGACCGCAGAGTACAACGGTATCTCCCTGGACAAACGCTAAAAGCACGTCTTTGGGAGATGGGCTCTCCGTTTCTTCCTTGCAAGACGATAACAGGACTTCTAGTTGCATAGAAGGGCATAGACAGAACAGATGAGGAAGAAGAATAAAGGAAATGAAATGGTAGAAGTAATAATGTCTCATAATGAGATTGTACTCCCTTATACATATACACAACAAGTGATATGTACAAAGTGTTTTCATGTGTATGTTTTACTTATTTACTACGATGATTAATAATTTTTTTTAAATAACATCTAATAATATATCACCGTGAAGTTTTAGCTACAAAAATGTGTTATGTCATTGCCAATACTCTTTGTACCAATACTTTTCAAGCAATTTCTTCGTTGTTAAAATCATGGAAACTATTGTTTTTTCTATAATTAGACGTATTTATTATACAGACAAAATTTTCAAGAGCAACAAAAGAAAACTAGTTTGGTGCATCTTGGTTCTCGACAGGAACTACTGCAGACACTTTCCTTCTAGGCGTAAGTTTCTTGACACCAACTTCGACTTGAGAGCAGTCGGTGGTCACTGTGCTGTTGTTGGATGTTTCTGCAACACTCTTGCGTCTTCCTCTTTGTTTCCCTTTTTCATTGTTTTGATTCTCGTCATACCATTCCAAAGACCTAACCTCTCCTCCATTATCTAGATTCTCGATATTTTCACAGACAGTCTCATTCTCTTGTCTACAAACGTCTCCTGAACACCTCTCTAATCCTTTTCTCCGCCTCTTTGGCCGCCTCTCTTTAGCAGCAGAAGATGCTTCGCTCTCGCATTCTGCATTTGATTTCTTCGGTCTGCATCAACAAGAAAGGTGAATTTAGATTTCACAAAAAGTGTGAGTATGTGTGAGGGGTATTTGAATAGCTTACCTTGCTTTACGTTTCTTCTTCACGGCTACAATTTCGGGTTCTGGCTCAAGAGGTATCTCGGGTAGTGCCAGAAACTTGCATTCGAGAAGAGCAGGACGTTGTGATTCCCGATCAACAAAATTACCTACAATAGCTTCTTTACGTAACCTTGTAGCTTCTTGTAAAAGAGGCACTTGGTGAGGATATAACTGCATCCATCTCCTCCGGCATTGATTATCAGTACGACGAGGAACATGTGAAGCGATTTTGGACCAGTTACCAACTTCATGTTCTGCCATTGCTTCTCTCAACTTTGCATCTTCTTCCTTTGTCCACTTCCCATGATTTACATTGGGATCTAAACAGTTTGCCCATTTCTCCCGACACTGAGTCGCGGTCCGTCCGGGAACAAAGCGTGCAATCTTATGCCAGTTTTGAGCTCCAAAGAGTGTCACAGCTACTTTCAAACGTTTTTCTTCCTCTGGGCTGAATTTCCCTACCCTGGTTCTTGTAGGGTGGAGAGTCTTTTTCCATCTGAAAGTATAAAAAGACGAGAATTAGATCAACCATTCAACTAAGTATCTGAATTAAGACAGCAAAAATGACAGGACGATGACCTGTAACACATTCTAAATCCTACTACATGATTATCATTAATGACTGAATATTGAGGTTATCCCACATCGACTAAACATGGACTTGATGTGTGGTTTATAAACCCGTATTAAACAAACTAGCCCTTAAGAAAATTTGATTGGACTATTATAAAACAATTTCAACTGACAAAACTGCCAGCAAACTAAATTCATAAATAAGTGAGAGAATGTAGAAGATAGCGACTGACCTATTCGAGCACTGAGTTCCAGCTCGTCCTTCTAATGCATTTGCAACAGTCTGCCAGTCTTTTTCGCCATACAACTCCACTGCGGCACGGAGTTGGTCATCTTCCTCTGGAGTCCATTCTTTTCTTAATATGTCTGCATTCAAGCTTCTCTGATATCGAGCCAAACATTGAAACGGGGTCCGATTTGTCCCTAGTGAATCCGCAATGTCAAGCCAGTCTGTAAAACCCTTTTCTTGGATGATTAAGCGCAGGTTATTTTCCTCCTCAGCAGTCCACGGACCATGATTGATTAATGGATCTTCGGAGCTCATCCACCTACAACACAAAATTACGAAACTCTATCAAATTCTAAAATGAAGAGAATGTAAGTATATCGAATGTGCATCCGTAGATGATTGAAAGCTGATTATCTTACTAGAGGAGGAACTTACCGAGCTTCACATTCTGCAGCAGAACGGTCCTTGAAGTACATCGAGGCTAACTGATCCCAATTAACTTTCGGAAGAAACTGCCGAATCATCTCTGGTGTGATCTCAAGATTTTTGATCGATTCATTAATGGCGTCTATATCATCTGAAGATCCTTCCAAGTCACTGTTACGAAATTACTGTCAGTCAGTTCTTTTGCAAACTTATAAAAGATGAAACTTGTAATTATAACTGCCTAAGAATAGATCCAGTAGCAAATCTAACGGTACTTAGGCAGAAGAATATGATATCACTTCAGAAGAGAAAGAGCAAGCAGTACCTGGACCGTTCTATAGCTTCTAAAAGCAGTGTTTCCTGAACTTGTTGTTTTAGACCTTTTGCAAGATTTTCGTTCTCCTCAGCAGACCAACTTCTACGATGCACTGAAACTGGATGTGTCTTTAGTACCATCCTATAAGTTTCAACACACGGGTTTTCCGGTGGGCCAAACGTCAAAGGAGATATCTTTTTATCGTTATCCTACAAGAAAACAAACAGAATATGAGAAAACGGAACATTGTCCATCAGGTCAACGCGTAAGCAGTACATTTTTTAAGAACTGCAGAGGCAGGAATGATCAAAAATGCGTTTACCTCTGAGCTATCACGAGGCCCACATTTTGGTGTCGAGATTAGTTGGAGACGAGGATCTTTCCCCTGAGAAAGCGCCTGTTTAGCTATTCTCTTGCAAGAGGCTTGAAAGTCTACTACTACCTTAACATTCTTCTGGTGCTTCTCGTTCTGCTCGATCTTCGCTTCAATTTCAGTCAGCTTCTTTCGAAGAAACTTCTGATACGCCCTGTTCCTCCGGATAGCCTCAACAAAGGCTTGTGCAGCTTCAGGGAAACTTGATGATTGGTCAAGAGGTGCGGTGGCATTGTTCTCATGTAAATGAACAGAATCACCAGGAGCTTGTGTTCCCTCAGAATCAGGCAATGTGACAACTTTTTCCCCCTGATCTGGAAAGCTTTCACAAGTATTAGACCTACTCAATATTTCGCTCGAAGGTTCATTGTCCGAGGCATGTACCTGCTTTTTCTTCCCGAGAGAATCATTCATAAAAGCTCCATCTTTATCTACAGAAGAAGAAGAAGAAAAAAAACAATGAGAAGTTACCACTAAAGCACAAGAAGTTACCATCATTCATCATATTAACAAGCAAACATAGGAACAGGGAGAGAGCTTCTACTGAAAAACTACACATATCTACCTAAAGGGACTGTTAATCACACTGAGTCTGAGTGTAGCTGAGCCTTATACCTAGCTTCCATAAAATTATCTTAATCATTTGAAGTAGAGTTCTCCCATAACTATGGAACAGTATCTAACGAATCAGATAGCAAAACAATGAATTAGATATCACATTGAGCTCACCAAGATTCGCATAAGCAGAGAACCGCCTACGAATAGCACGAAGCGTTTCGAAAGAATCATCATCATCGTCGTCGTCGGAGAGACTCAGGGGAGGAAAGCGCGAATCCATCGACAATGCCAGCTGGCTCTTGAGGCTCCGTAGCAACTCGAAGTCGTCGTCATCACTCTCCGAATCCGAAGGCAGTGATGATAAACCAATGGGAGGACCACTTCTCGGTTCCGTAGACGAACCTAATTGGCTCTTGAGGCTCCGAAGCATCTCGAAGTCGTCTTCTTCGTTCTCCGAATCCGACGCTATCTCTCCCCCTCCGCCGCCGCCGCCGCCTTCATCCGGTCCAACAGAACCGGATTTTGGAATAAAATCATCGGAATTGGACTCTGGGACAATACAAGCGCGTCTTAGGTCTTCGAGATCTTCAACGATGTCGTCATCTTCTTCTTCTTCTTCGTCGTCGTCGTCATCAGACTCGTACAAGGCTCCGCGATTCATCGCGTTACAGCGAGATAAGAAAACGTGTGTGGGAGAAACGGCTGCAGCAATAGAAAGGTTTTATGGCACCCTTGCTCGCGCCTCCTCCGGGGAGAACAAGAAGAAGCTTCTTATGGCGCGGCACCAGCATCATCAGACGGATCCAATTGAGTCGGTTCGGGTTGGATTCCTGTTAATGGGCTTTGACCCATAAATTTGAATTTTGAAAAAATAAAGTGTTCATTTGTATTGATTTTATTTTTTCACGAATTTTTTTGTGAAAGTTAAAATGATTTAGTTACAACAGTAAAAAGTCATATCTAAATTTGTGATTTGAATTTTGACATTTTCGACAAATAAAATTCACTACAATGTCTTTAAGTTACCATATATTTTCTCAACTCTACTATTTAAAATAATTTTAATATCAATAAATTTTAAAATTTACAAGTTTGATAACATTTAACTTCGTAAAATATATGGAAGTAATTTTGTTAACACAAATCGGCTCAAATGAGAATACACTCAAAATACCCTTAAACTTAGATTATAAACCGGTTTGGGGCTGGCAATAAGAAAAGCCGGTTAAGTAGATAACATTAACAATAAACACAAAATAAACCGGACTTTGTGGTTTCTTAGGGTTCACGTGACCCGAACCAGAACAGAGTCAAACTACACAATACCATGGACTAAAGGCTCTAAGCCATACATACGTTTGTTATTTATTATTAGCCCATAGATATAAACATAGAGACTGGGACACATTCAGCAGAGGTTAGTCTCGAAGGAGAGAGAGATGCCCATACTGAACAGCTCCTGATACAGAAGCTTCGCTCCATACGGCACGTACACCATCACCACATAGTCCGGAGACTCGCACAGCCTGCAGTACGGTCCTCTGATCCTTCTTCCACTTCCACTGCTTGCAACCCTCTCGATCACATTTGCCACGCTGTTACAGTTCCTGCAGATGTGCATCTGTGAAGAGTCACTCAGCGTGAACAGACGCTCGTGCAGGTTCGCTGATGCACCGTGAGCAATCAGGCAATCTCGCTCCATCTCTCCAAACTTGATTCCACCAAACCTCTTCCTGTCTGCAACAGGCTGGCGCGTGAGAGGGTGAACTGGTCCGGTGTTCCTGAACTTCACTTTGTCCTCCGACATGTGGATGAGTCGCTGGTAGAAATTCGGGCCCATGAAGATGAGTGAACGCATCATCTCTCCTGTTCTTCCATTGTAGACCCTTTCGTTTCCCCATCTTGAAAAGCCAGCCCTAACCAAAGACAAGTATTTACAATCCGTAATCAATCAGGTCTCAAGAATCAACAATAATCTACGAAACATGTTCAATGAATCATCACATAATCAACAAGACAAATTACTCTCAACCTCAGCAGTCAACCCTCTTAACAATCATTCTGTTGTCATTGCCTTTGAGCCCATTTTTGTGTACTCTCAATAGGTTTTTCAGACACAAACTAAATAAAAGAAAGAAACGAATAGACCAGTGTCTTGCTAGCTTTTAAGTCTCCTAGGTAAACAAAACCAATCACTATGAGATGTTTCAATCTTATACGGTACTCAAATTAGCAGTCATTTTAACTTTTAGGTATCATGTACACAATAAGCCAAGTACGAACGTTTTAAACCAGACATGAATCACTATTATCATGCCTTTTTACTCCCGAGTAAGCAAACGTCGAGCAGATATATAGCAAACTTATTGACCTCTACTCATTGTAGTATCAAGCCTTGTATCTTTTCTCAATGTTTTGTATACAGTGCTTAAACCAAGTGTCAGTGTGAAGAAGGTACCTGTGAAGCTGGTCGGTTATGTCATCGACACTGGGAGTGGAGAAAGGAGTGGCATGGCGTATCAATTTGGAGTATGCATCAGACTTGCCCTTCTTCTTTTGCATAGGAGAAGCTATGCCTTTGGAGAGAGCAGCCTCCAAGAGCTGGCCCGGTGTTTGCCGAGAAGGGAATGCGTGCGGGTTTATCACGATATCAGGAACTATGCCTTGGGTCGTGAAAGCAAAATTCTCCTGCTCCTCTATATAGCCTAGAACTCCCTTCTGACCATGCATACTGGAGAATTTATCTCCAAGACATGGAGAACGAACCTGCAAGTTGGAAAATACAGATCAATTGAAACGCACAGCTCAGTAAGGTATGATCTGGAATTTTACCTGTCTCAGAGAAACAGTAGCATAATTTTTCCCATCATCATTAGATGATAACACCACTTTTTGCACTATCCCTCTCTCAGTGTGCTTCAGTTTCACGCTGTGATCAGTCCCAGACTCGGTGCATCTGCCAATGACAATATCACCGCTGTGCATATTAGCACCAACAAAAGGGAACCCGTCATCATCAAGGCTGTCTACTCTGCCAATCTTGCTCTGTGTCTTTCCAAACTGAACAACCTCGTCCATCTTTTTCCTCTTCTCCGAGTCCTTGCTGTCAACATCAGCTTTATAGCTCCTGATCTGTTCTGAACGGAACATACCACGTTCCAGCGAAGCCTTGTTCATCACAATGGAGTCCTCCTGGTTGAACCCGAGATGAACATTCACAGCAACAATTGCGTTCTGTCCATTGAACAACACATCCTTCTGAAGACACTCTGACGCCATTGTCTTGAAAAGTGGCTTCTGTGGATAGAACAGCTGCTGGGAAAGGGTATCACACCGGATGTTAGGGTTCGTTGAGGAGAACCCAATGGCTTGCTGGCAATGCTTCTGGGACTGGTAGAGAACTCTTCTACCATGATCATGATTCGCAAAAGGGACAATCGCACAGCTCACACCCAACAGGAAGGACAGGTCCAATTCACAATGAGTGTAGCTCTTCTGCTCTTTCAGAAGCTGTCTGATTCCCCATGCGGTGGTACAGTCTTCTTCTTCCTCAATCCCGATCAGCTCGAGAATCCCTTGGTCAAGAAGATGCTCAAAGATGTACTGCGATGGCTTACTTTGCTTCAGCTTGTGGAGATTTTCCACAACCATGAGAGGTCGGAGAAGTCTGCCAGCGTCAGTAAAGATCCTCACCTCCTTGTCATCTTTATCTCGCTTGATTTCCATCTGCAAAGAATGACACAGAGACGTTTGTAAAGTGTAACAAGACCCAAGGTAAATACAAGATATCAAAATAGCACAATACTTTGTTAAAACAGAAGATACCTGGCGAGGTAATTCACTTTGACGCCGCCTGCTTTTTAACTCTGCAACAAACTCGTCAGCCTCTGAACATACTCCAACCCAGTCTCCATTAAGAAGAACTTTGTGTTTCCCGCTCAGTGGTGTACTGGTATCGTCCACCAGCTCTTCCATTCCACTATCGAAGAGTTTTTCCACCACAGGCTCCATAATTTGGGTGCTGACCAGTCCAAGGAGAGAGAGGTTCTTCACAAGACCACAATTTTCGCCATCTGGGGTTGACAAAAAGCATACTCTGCCCCAGTGAGAGGGATGCCTGTTGCATACATTATAAACAATGAAGTCACATTTCAGTTTTCAAAGTCAAAAACGCATTGTTAAGTTCCCAACAAAGTTCCATTATTTCACAGCTCACATTACAATGTAACTAAAATGGGTAACCTCAGTGTCGACATCAGGAAAATACACAAGATAGAGTGACTACGGGAAAGGGAAACAAGAAAGACAGTATCGGAATTTCTTAATAGCAATATATCTAAACAAAATCAGTATAAATTTGGGTCAAGCATAGGACTCTGCAGGAAACAGTGATCATCATCATAACTATATGAAAGAGTCTAATACCAATAAAGACATGCAAGACCGCGCGTATACTTATATTTCAAACAAACCAGGGGGTTTTGGAAATTCCACTTACGGATATCTGGCATCTCCAACTCTGCCGGTATACAGGACCTGTTGTCGCGTTCTCCTCAGGTCAATCAAACTCTGAAGTGGATTTGCACGACCCAGATTAGCTACAACACCTGAAACCCTTTCCATCTTCCTGAAAGGATGACACCATGCTCCAGTGGAGAAGGCTCTGCTAAGTCCATTTGTTACAATGGAAGCATCCAAATAGTGCTCGATGGGCTTCAGATCGCCATCGCCTGTGAGGTGTCTCTGCATGGCTTTGGTCATTGTTCTTCTAGCATGCGCCAGATGCACCCTTAATTCCCTTTCCAGCAGCTCTCCAGCTAGTTCGATCCTCTTGTTCCTAAAGTTGTCTCTGTTCTCACACTTTCGTTTCCCAGCATATGCGCTAAGCAGGCAGCTCACCATGTAGCCCAGGAATCGTGCTTTCTGCTTCAAACTCTTAAGGCCTGGAAACAGGTACAGAGTTAGGCATTCATCCACACTCTCTCCAGGTGGGAATTTTGTGTTTTTTATCTGCTGTTCAACATACGCGAGAGCATTTCTCCCATGACGAAAATCTTCACAAACCAAATCAGCTTCCTGGATCGAAGCAATGACACTGTTGGTAATGCTTGCATCACCACCATCGAAGGCAATCAGATCGACAGCCTCCTTGTCGGACGCAACACCCAAAGCGAAGAACAGGACCCAGACAGGGATCTCAGTTGACAGAAAGTACACTGTCAGTACTTTCTCCCTTCTCTTGAAGTCTTCAGCTTTCTGATTCTCTGATAGACGCACGATGAACCGATTCCTCTTGGTTTCAGACCTGTAGTTGACTGTCCATGGTGAATTAGAAATCCAAAGTCTCTTATTGCATATCTGTTCTTGAGCAATAAAGACCTGCAAAACACATTTCTTCACGTCAGGAACTTGTATAACAGCTTGCAGCTTATTTTCCAGCATATACAGAGTATTAGAACGAACGAACCAAAGAAAGCAAAAAAAACGTTGTCAGCAGTTGAAACAGTTTAGGCAAATAGGAGCAATGCATATTACGTGAAGAAGGCACAATCCAACCACTAAAACAGTTCAGATACAACCCCATGAGAGCAGAAATGCAAATATTTGGTGTAATGTAACTCACCTTCTCAGCTCCTTTGATGACAAAGTATCCACCCTGGTCAAATGCACACTCCCCCTTCTCCGTTGAGTTGCAAAGCACAGACCTCACCATCACGGGTAGCCTACCAATTGGGATGTCCTGCGTCTTCTTAGACAGGATCTGCTTCTCCACATACTCGTCTTGTCCCGTCTTGAACTTGTCTCTTTTAACAACTTTCTTAACGAACACCTAGTCAATTTATAAAGCCAAGAGTCAGCTACACAACAAAACATTAAAAAAGGTGAAAACTTGAATCATTTTTTCTATACCTCAACATCGACATTAACTTTCATCCTGGCCGAGTAGGTCATGTTCTGAAGTCTAGCATGCCGGGGGAGAAACACAAGCTCCTTGTCATCAGAGTACAAGGTCGGCTTCTCCACGCTGACCTCTCCGAACTTCACGGTGGCGTATCTCCACTCGTGGTCCTTGTTCTTGGTGGGATCAAAGGACGGCTCGACGAGCATCTCACCGGAGGAGTCGAACACGCTCTGGAGCCCGTGCTCGATGAAGAAGTTGTAGGAGTTGAGCTGGTGGCTGACGAGGCCGTACTCGTCGAAGAAGGACGTCGCCGCTTTCTTGCAGAAGCTCTGGAGGAAAGGCTCCCCTAAGTCCCGTAGATCGATTTCCCCGGCGGCCTCGATCTCGTCCATGTCCCTATCAGTCATGTTTTAAAGAAACCCTACGCACAAAGAAATACCCTAAAACCAAGTTAGGGAAAACGATTGAGAACTCGCTAAGATCATCAACAACACAAATGCATGTCTCGGTCCCTAAAATTTTCATCAAACCCTAAACATTGTCCGAACACAAAAAAAAAGAGTAGAATTTCGAGAACCCCAAAGCTTAAAGAGCAGAATCAGACTTTGGTGGAGAGAAGGAGCGCGTAAACGTACCGGTGGAGTGAAACGGCGGTGGCAGTGGAGAGTAGAGTTAAACGTCGTCGCCGGGAAAGTCTCTAAAAATGTCTGATGAGTGAAAAACCCTTAGTCGCTCAGTGTGTGAGTGAGGACGGGAGATGAAACCAAAAGAGTGTCGCTTTGAATGACGGGTGTACCCCTACGCTTGTTTTGCGCCTGTGTGATTCAGAGAGGGTACTGATGTCAATTTAGTGGGTAGCTATTTATTTCCTTGCATTTTTCAATTAACCAAATACGATGACTCTTGCATTTTTCAACTAAAGAAATATTATGGAAGTTATGAATGAAAAATGCAAATGTATTGGTGCTTCATCTTTTTTTTCTTCTGCGTTGAAATGTCAAATAAAATCAGTACTCACCCATGGACCAAATGGTTTCTAATTAAAATTTATCAGCATTGCACCTGTTATTATACAATCTGTTTACATATTGTCACAATGCAGTCACACAAGGACGAACCAGCCTTAGTCAAACTCTGAATGAATTCTCGATGGTTTGGTTGTATAGTGAGACATTTAAGAGAACAACAGTTCTAGTAATGAAAAACTTTAGTATTCAAACATATATCACAGCCAAAATCATTCAACGATCACTGAACATAGAAGAGAAGTCATAATCTCAAGTCCAAGTCTCTATCAGTAATCTGATAAGCAATACATGTATAACTCGACACCTCATTTTCACACACACACAAAAAAAAAAAAACAGAAAGTATTGTGTTTGACAAAGATATGCAGACAAAAAGACTCGCACACACCAACAAAGCGTCACAGACACACGGCCATACAAAAGATCCGAAGCCTTCAGAAGTAGTAAAATATTTTTCCAAAGAGACAAAGAGGAGCTTCCCAGAGATCTTTACAAAACCCACACCTCAAGTAGTTAAGCTCCAAACCCGGATACAAGCATCTTCACCAGAACTCACGACATGGGTATCATCAGCGAAACCCAGTCCATAAACTCCACCTAAATGCGCTCCTTTTATGGTCATCCGTGTGGAAGCTGGTTTGTCCACTTCATACACAATCACACACGTGTCCAAGGATCCCGTAGCAACCATAGTGCTGTTTGGAGACCAAGCTAGGCAGTTTATGCGAGCGCTATGGTACAACATGTTCTTGAGCTTCATCTGTTTCGAAAAATGAGATGATGTAAGATCAGTGTTAGAGTGGGACAGGTTTTTAAATAATCTTTAGTTACCTCTCTGGAGGCTCTGTCCCATACAACTGCTTCTCTGTTCAAATCAGCTGATGCAAACATAGACAAATCTGGGGAGTAACGAATGACGCTGATGGCGCCTCTGTGTTTCTCAAGAACTGCTTCCTCGTTGAGAGAGTCGCCATTCACAGAATACAGACGGAGCTTACCGTCTTGACCCCCGACAATGGCTTCAGTTCCATCAGGTGTTACGGCCAGAGCAGTGACGGTGAACCCAAGGTTGATGGTTGACACTACTTTCTCACCACGGAGAAACACAACTCCTGATTCAAAGGTCACCAGAAGGAGACCAGGTGAGAGTGGTGCAAGGCTTAGATCATTTGGTTGGTTTCCAACGCCAACAGACTCTTCGTTTGTGACCTGACCGTCTTGATAAGAGATCCTCGATATCTATATAAGTATCAAACAGTAAACGAACGCTATTAGCTGCTTAGTTCATCAGTAAAGACCATACAATCAATTTGAAAACCATATTAAGTTGACAAAGGTGAAAAACAACTTACCGTATTGTCAAATCCAGATGTGATTATTTCAACTTCATGAGCAGCAAAGCACTTTATCTGAGAGTTCTGCTTTCGCTGCAATTTACCGCAAAAACCACGGCCCATCATCCATTTACATATCAGACCATCATAGCTACCGGATAGTATGTAGTCAGAATTTCCTCTGAGCACAGACAAGGAAGAGATGTTCTTCATATGTCCCGAGAACTGGAAGGGGGATTTCTCAAGATCGCTTGCTGAGAATATGCTGATTGTTCCACCTAGAGAAACAGTGACAATATGGTCGTTTTGCCACAGACACCCGACAAGCATATCGTCCACACCACCTGATGATCCTGGACACGTCAATGTGATCTTCAATGTTCCGTTACCAGAATCCGAGATTTCCCATATTTTAGCTGACTTGTCTGCAGATACAGTGAGGACCTGGTTGGTCATTCAAACATATACAACAAGTGAGTACAGATGCAGCTTCAACCATAATGTAATCAATAATAAAAATCTACCACAGAGTCTTCATACAAACAGCCAAATTCTAGGCCACAGTATAGTTCATGCATCTACAACTAGAATTAATATCATATGCTATTCTTATAGACTCTACTTAAGCGGCCTGATGCAGTCTGAGTCTGACAAGACGGATTCAGACAAGAATAATATATTACAACAAACAGGCATAACATAGTACCTCTTTGCCATCAGGACTCCAGCTAACCGCATAGATGCTACCTTTATGCCCATCTTCAGATGAGAGTTGTCCAAGTTTCTCACAAGTCTTTCCATCATATATGATTCCCTTTTTATCTGAACTCACAGTAATGAACTTGCTTCCATCAGGTGAATACCTCACACAGTTGACAAAGTTGGAATGCTCTCTGTTGATCAACAAGCACGTAAGTAATTCCGAAACAACCAAAGCACGAAACTGAACAGATACAAAAAAAAAAAAAAGTATCTTTATCAGACCTGCTTGAGAGCTTGAACTTGAAAGGAGGGCCTTCGTAGAAATTAACCAGAAAATCCTCTCCGCAAGTAACAATGCGGAAGGGTCTGGTCGGCTTGATAGCGCAGCTAAGAACACGCCTGGAATGTCCATCAAACTCTCCCACATTCGATCCTGAATCCCACCTAACATTGGTACAAAAACCTTTCCAGTCAAAACAAAACAAAACAAGACAGGAAACAAGTCAAGAATCTGTCACCAGTACACTCAGTTCCATCTGATTTCAACAATTCCAATGCAACAATCAGCAGAAAAAAACCCATAAACTTGGACTAATTGGTCTAACTCAATGCACAGGAAACAAGTCAAGAATCTGTTATTGAGACACTGAGTTCGATCTGATTTCGAAAAATCCAACGCAACAACAGCAGAAAAACATAAACTTGGACTGATCATTCGAAGTCAATGCAAAGGAAACCGAGTCAAGAGTCCGTCATTGATACACAGAGTTCGGCCGTATTCAACAAATCCAACGCAACAATCAGCCGTAAACTTAGACTAATCCATTCCAAGTCAATGCAACAAAACAAAACAAGAAAGGCAACGAATCAAGAATCTATCATTGATAAACTAAGTTCGAATCTAATTCAACAAACTCCATACAACAATCAGCACACACACACACACAAACATAAACTTTGACTAATCAATCGAAGTCAACATAAAAAAAAAACATCCGATTCAAATCAAATCAATCCCTAAGATCAGAAACAGCTTCATTGTGAGCGAGTGTAATAGTCCTAACTAACTAACTAACTAACAACTCACATGAAAGCACGAACGAGAGACTTCCCTTTCCCATCACCAGAAGCAACGATCCTCATCCCATCGTCCGACCACTGCAGATCATCGATCCTCCCAGCCAAAACCTTAAACTCCTTCTTCAAAACATGATCGTCACGAGCTCCCCATATTCTCACTGTCCCGGAGACATCCCCCGACGCGATCCACTCTCCGTTTGGGGAGTATCGCGCAACGGTAGCGGGGTAAGCGTGTTCTCCGTAGATGGAGACTTTCAAGGGGTTGTTGAGGTCGAGGATCACGACGGATCGGGCGTTGGTGTAGAGGATGGTGTCGGACTTGGAGTCGCCGGAGATCAGGATTCCGCGACCTCTTTCGGTCGAAGGGATGCAGGCGTAGGTTTCGGCGAGAGTCATAGTTTGAGAAGACTTTGGGGAGGAGATCGGGGATTGAGTGTTTTCGGGGTTTACGGGGATCGTGAAGGAAAGGTAAGAGAGGAGAAGGAGACCACACAGAGACGAGGAGAAAATGAAAAGGACGGTTATTATTTTAAATTGCTTTTGTTTTAAATAATTTAAGATATAATGTAATGATTATTGGCACATAAACCATTGGGTAAAATGGAATTTCATCACATAAAATGAATTTAAAATTCTGGCTATGGACGGTTTTGAGACTTTTGATATAAGCTGTAATTTTCGAGAATTAAATGATCATTGTCACCATAACACAGTGCTTCACAATAGTTCACAACTTCACTTGACCACCAAAAACAAAAACTAAAAACTAAAAACAATACACATACAATACTTAGATAAGTTAGTTTTTTAAGAAAAATTTTCCAATCTTTAGTAGCGGCAAAGAAAATTTTGATGGTAAACATTATTATTAAATAGTTTTATGAGAATTATAATCCAATAGTTTTATGAGAATTATAATCTAATTAATTTTATAATCTGTAAACATTATTATTAAATATCTAAACTGATGGTATCAATAAATAAAATGTAAAAATTTCTGCAAGATCGCATGCCATTGTTTTCAGTTTATTTAATACTAGGTATTTTATCCGTACATGCGGGCTTAATTATATTTAAGTCAATTTTAAAAATCATAAAAATAAATGATTTTTTGCATCCAAAAAATTCGACCTAAAACATTAAATTTTTTTTACATAATAAAGTTATTCACAAATTAAAATTATAGTTTTTCCTTTAAAATTTTGCAAAATCTAAAGTCTATTTTATTATTTTTAATTGATAAAAGATACAGAAATCTATCTTTTAATTTGAAAAAATTGAATCGATAAATATACATGCAAAAATTGATCTTACAAAAAAAAAATATTAGTTTAGTTAATAATACAATATATTTGAATTTATTTTTGTCAAACATATATTTTTTTCTTTTTGAACGATCTTTTATTTTATTATGATTAATTCATATTTAAGGTTTAACTATATAAAATATATAAATAAATTTAATTTTGTGAGGGGCAAAAAATAACTTCACAAATATATATCATTATATTATATTATTATATTATTATATTCTTTTAATTTAAAAATAATTACGTATTATAAATTTTTCAATTTTCTCTTTTCAATTATATACAATTAAAAATTTTACTTTTGTGTTTTCTGTTTTTTTTTAATTTTTTTCTTAAATATATTTTTCGGATAACAACACAATATATATATAGGAACTATCTTTTTATTTTTAAATATATATTTAGATTATAGATAATTCTTATCATTATTATTAATTTAAATCATTTATCTAATCAAATAAATATTAAATTTGTTTTTATTTTTGGCTGATTTATATAATTTATTCATTAATGGTATAAACGATATTAACCACTCCAACTTTTCACGTGCAAGTTCCGTTGCGAAAAATCACTTTGCAAATAATAGTATAGATTAAAATGTATTTATAGTCTCTACAGATATAGTTTAAATACTTATATTAGAAGTTGGATATAGTTATTTTTGAAATTAAAATTGAAAATATTATTTGATTTAAAAAAAATCCTTAACTGTCATTTAAAATAATTAATGGAGACTGTGTAGAATAATTTTAAGCAATCATAACTATTCTATCTACAAAGAAATTTTTTAACCCTTCCATAGAAAAGTTAGCAAACACTCTTGTTAACTGATTTCATAATCTAATCTATTAAAGTAGATGGAACAAATTGATTGACAGTACAAAACATGAGAGACTTACATAGAGAGACACATTGTGTCTTTTCTTTGCCTTAAAAGACACATTGAAAAATTAGCACACAATATGTGTACAACTGTCTTTTTTTGGACGAAAATGACCTTACCATTATGTAAGTGATAGTTTGTTTTAGTTAGAAGGTAAATTAAGAGAAAAAACTAGAATATTTAACTAGTTACAATTAATGAAAAAAATTTAAAATAAAAGGTAGACTTCTAGGTAATAGTGAGAGAACCATAGACGTAGGATTTTCTTTTTGCAATAAGATCTAACAGCTGGAAGAAGCTTGGAGTGTAAAGTTCTGATACTGGTGGGATGTTGTTCTTGAGGCCCGAAAATAATATACAACGTGCTACTTAGCTGTGGTCATGGACGTGTAGCAATGGATGGTTACTAATGGTTAAACTAAGGTAGTTTATATTGTGGTTGTGGATACGGGTTGTAAACACATGAATTGTGGACACAATTGTTGTGGTTGTGGTGAGAGACATACTAAGGTGAATACATATGTGTGGACAAGAAATGATTGTGGACACGGGTGTTGGACACAGATTGTAGACACACGGGTTGTGGACACAGATTGTAGACACACGGGTTGTGGTGAGAAGGATAAACATGAATCTCAAAATAAATCGAATTTGACAGTAAAAATTCAGAGAAGAGAGAGAGACAAGTTACTGTCAGCTATAGAGTTCTTGAGTTGTTCAAAAGCAGAGATGCTTGCATAATTAGATGGAGAAAGCTTGCAACAAGTTGTGGACACGGATTGTAGACACACAGGTTGTGTACACAAGTGTTGTAGTGAGAGGGGTAAACATGAATCTTAAAATAAATCGAATTTGACAATAAAAATTTAGAGAAGAGAGAGAGAGATAAGTTACTGTCAGCTATAGAGTTCTTGAGTTGTTGAAGAGCAGAGATGCTTGCATAATTAGATGGGGAAAGCTTGCAATGTGGTCCCTGGATGAGACCATGCTTGACTCTGTTGTTCCCCACAACAGAACGAACACGTTGGGCGCCATCCACGAAGATTTTGAAACGGAATCCATCATTGGCTGTCCAAGAGCATATCAACCACAACTGTATCCACCACCACCGCATCCATCGCCACTGTAACCACCACTACCGTATCCACCACCATTGTATCCACCACCACCGTATCCATCACCACCTTAACCACAAGTTTCAATCTCATATTCTTTGTTTGAAACCAAACATCTCTTCTTCTTCTTGTCTTCATCCACCAACCCAGAACAGAGCATCCATTAAGATTTCATCTCCCATTCCGGCCATAGAGGAGTTTGTTGTGGCTGTGGATTTTATTGAGATCTTGTTGATTTGGATCTACGACGAACCTGATCCTAAATTGAAGAGAAGAAGAATATGGGTTGAAGAGAAAACAATAACTCTAGATTGGTTCTCCACCAGATTTGGTATTGCAGAAGAAAACCATCGCAACGAGAGAAGATCGTGGAGTGGTGGTCGGATTGAAACCGAAGAAAAGTGACAGAATAAAAAAACAAACTTTTTATGTCTCTGTTTGGATTCTTGATTAGAGAATGCAGAGAGACTAAATTATGGATTGAGAAGTAGAGACAGAAAAAGAATCAGGGTTTGATTTGGGAATTTAGAAGAAAGAACAATGAAACAATGTTTTTAAATAAAGAAAGAAACGAAGAATCAGATTAATTATTTTAAAATAGTTTGTTCTAGTTAGAAGTCAAGGTTTATTCTAGTTAGACAACTCACCCAAACCCATTTTCACATAGTTAAGGGTTATCTTAGACAATTCACTAAGATAAAGTGTTCTCTAGGTCCAATGTGTTCTTTTGGGTAATTAGAAACTTGAAATGTGTCTCGTGAGGTAAAATTTTCACAAAACATTCACCTGATTACTAGAGAATTGTTCTTATTTTCATTTGATATATCAACCACCTGATAAATTAGACGCAATGTCATCACACCTATTTCTTGTAAGTAACTTTTTTAATCTAATCGTGCATTTGCCATAAAACTAGTTTTAGTATTTTGGACTTTATTACTTTTTAAAAGCCATAAATATGGAAATTATAAAATATGAAATTAATCTCTATAATATTATTTGAGAAGTCACTTTCTTATGTGTCGCGCTCACGTTAATTCTTACGCTGGTTGATTACTATGATACGCTTAATGAACTAAAAATATATTTAAATATTATTACTTCCTTTTTAAAATCTTCCAAATAACAATATAAAACAAAAAGGAAATATTTATAAAATTTACAAAACTATTTAAAAACGAAAAAATAAGTATATATATAATATGATTTCATAAAAAAGAAAGTTTACAAAATAGTAATATTTAACTTAAATATATTTTTAAATAACATAAATTATACTTTTTAAGTAATTATACTTTATATCTATATCTTCTTAGATGAAAAAAAATATTTGTATATTATGTGTTTTCATAAAAAAGTTCATAGAAATATCTGGATATTAGAAAAAAATGTTTTTATTTAAAAAAATAATTTAAACAATAAAATATATATTTTCAAAGTAATTAGTTTTTCTATATATCTATCTATTTTATTAGATGATTACATAAAATAATTAAGTAACATAAACTGATATATGTTTAATTGACAAAAATATATAATTTAGTATATTTATTTGATTATAATATCTTACAGATACAGTAAATTATATTTTACTTATAGAATATAATTTCTAAAAAACAATCACAATTTTACTGCATATTTTTAGAGATATTAAAAAAATAAAAAAAAATTAATAATAAACATTTTTTGATCAAATAACTACAATTCTTTTAAAATATCATAACACTATATAATTTAACGAGATAAATATATTATATTTTAATAGTTAAAATTATCTGTTTTCTTAATAACTCTCTTGATTTTTAATTTTCTGGTTTTATGTTTATGGAACTTAATATAACCATAAAAAAAATACTTTAAGTAAATCAGAATTCCTTATTTTAAAAATTATTTAAAATAAATTTCAGTTTACCATCCAATCAATCTAAGGCATAAATTATTTAAAATTTATAAAATATTTAATTATTATAAATATTGATATGTGTTCATAAGCTTCCAAAAAATATTATTACTTATGTATGTAATTTAGAATCAGACACTTTAGTTTTTATTTTTTTCGTTAGAAGCACAAAAAATCTTAAAATACATAATTTTACTAAGATATACTTATATTTATAAGATAACAACCAACATAAATATAAATAAAATAATTAATCAAAATTTAAGATATTTAGAATAAAAAAGATTATAGTTGAATTCAGAGAAATAGATAGAATTCAATATATATATATATATATATATATATATATCCAAATGATAAAACTGACTAAATATAATATAATATTATTAATATAAATTATACATAAAAACTATAAATTAATATAAAAATTAAAATAAATATCAATCAAATATTATAATATATTTATTTTATAAATATTTATGCCCGTGCATGAGCACGAGAAAATCACCTAGTTAATATATATACACAAACTTCAACCTTCTACTATGGTAAGCTTTAATCTTTCAACAAGTGTTCTAAATAATCAGTTTGTTTATTCACATGAAACAAGGAGTATGTATCAATCTTTCAAGGGAGCTGCATCCAGTTTGATGACAAAACTCAAGTGAGACCACATTAAATCAAACCGATATAGAAGATCGGGTATCTCAGCTTCTGCACGATCACAAAAAAAACATATGAACCCGAAAAGTACCTTATAATAACAATAGTTCCTACATTGTTTCAATAGCATTTGTTACACCAGCTGGGAAAGTGATCAAAAGTTTTCTCTGACAACCAGGAAATAACAAGACACAACTGTAGAGGTACCGATTCAGTTATATAATGATTATCCATCTTTTCTTTGATTTCAAAAGGCCATCGTTTAACTTTTTATTGTCTTCTTGACAGAAGGAAAAGCTTCAAAATAATAACATAGAAGATCTCAAAGTTTCACCTGAAAAACTTGAATCAGTTTCCTCTTACAAGTACCAAACACCAGGCAAAGATTGCTCGTAGAAATAGAGAAGGAAGTTGTAAACAAATTTTAGCCACGATGTCGATATAACTAATTTTGGTCCCAACACTATTTTTTCTCGCTAGATCTCTTTTACACATTGGATAGATACTTCTTTATCCGCATCACATATAGATATAGTGATAATTATGGAAATACCATGAAATTATTTTCATTTTTTCATATGATAAACATCACACAACAAATGTTTTATATGGATATTTCATTAACATATTTAAGACCTGAAGGTTAGTATTTATCATACATTATTTTATATATTATTATCTCGAATTAAAATGACGATTTAACTCATATGAGGAAAAAATAATGTTAGCATCATATAAATAGCTTTTAAAAAGACAAAATTTTTCTTTTAGTAACGAGCCAATGATGTTGGAGGCCCTTTGTTTCATAATTTTTTTCTAAGTAAATTCCATCCATTCTAGCAATCCATGAACGTTTTTCACCACATCGAACATCACTGACTCCTCTATATGCTCTCCATATTGTTTGAGAATTTTCCACTTTTTGTCCATATCGTAATAGATAACGCTATACAATTCTTTTTCTGGTATTTCGCTAAGAAGAATTTGATATTTATCATTAAATTTTACTTTGTGAAGACTATTAACTTCGTTTCTGTTGGACGAGCAATTAACTTTGAGAATACTATCTGGAATGAGTTTATTTTGAATTTCTAAAGTGTTTATAGCACATATTCCTAGACACTCTGGGGCACTCCGATTATCAATATTACACACATTGCCTTTGTTCAAATCAAAACACATAACAATAGCTAGCATAAATATAAGGTAACCCAACTTCTTATCTAAAATATTTGTTGAAGAAAGATGATTCAATAGATGTTGAAGTGCAATATATATACTATTTTGGTAAAAATGTTTTAGTATTTTTAAAAGAGTCAATTGGCTCAAAACCCATACAAAAACGGCTTGACTTCATTGCGCTATAATTTTAAATACTTTAAAATTATTTACTTTTAAATATGTGAACATTCTTATTAAAATTAATATTTTATCTCAACTAGTTAGCTGTAATTTTAAGAATTGAATGATCATTGTCATATAACAGTACTTCTCATGCCACATACAAAAAAATTATATGGCAAAAAAAAAGATTTAGTTACACAAAACAATGTTAGTTGATAGAGACAATGATAATGGAGTTCATGTTTTTCATTTGACATACAGCATTCTTACTGAAAATTAATATGAATGATTACATTGATTTGTCTTTTGAACACTTTTTAACACAAATTACATGTCAATGAGATCAATGAAAGGTATTTAAACAATATTTAATTTTATGCTCGTCGGCTAAAATGAAAGAGGTTTAAGAAGTAGCAACGTAAGTGAAAACTAGAATTCACGTCACAATTAGTCCCCAAAAGAAGAGAAAAAATGCATGTCACAATTTATACTTTCACCAATAAGAAGAAAACAAAGGCCCATGAAATAGTTACTTGAGCACAAACCAGCACGATGTGCTTTAATGCGGATCCAATAAATCCCTAGCCAGTTGCATTGGGTATTAGTAGGTTCTTTTCTAAATATACACCTAAATTTTTTAATGAAATATCGGAACATTAGTGAAGGGAACATATCATGAAGAAGTGTACCAGAAAAATAAAAATATCAGTCGTGGGGCTTGACATCACTTGGTCGCATTATCAATTATCATATGTAGTATGGTTTTGCGTGGTTAGAGAAAAGATCAGGAAAACATAACAACAAAGCTGTCACAAGTCTCTATGTCTCTCTCAAACCAGCAACAACACCACGACCCCATCACTCACATGGCTTTCTCTATTATTCTTATTGATATAGTTCTTTGATTCATTGCATTGTCCTCTTATAATTAGATCATACCGAAAATACAGTTTCAAAAAAATCGAAAATCAAAATTTTGAAAATAAATCGATGATAACAATACGACTTTTTAACAAAACGATGGTTACAACAACAACGACAAGGACAACAAAAAGCAAAACTAATTTACAAAGACAGAAACACAATCCACTCCTATCTCTCGTTCTCTCTATCTGAATGTTCACTTAACTTCTCAGCCAATCACTTATCGCCACGTCATAATCATATCCAAACCCACGTCAGCGTAAGTCACCATGACCCTAGCAAGACCAAAGTGATGACGCTGTAAAGAAAGAAGTGGACCAAGTGGTGGTGGGGGTACTGAATTAAAGTTGACGAGCCGTTAGAGAATTCGGAAGAGTCAACAGCTAAAGGCATGCCGTCACCGCCGAGAGCACATGACCGTGGCTCGCCGTTTTGGTTTAGCATAACGGCTCGGAGAACGGAAGTGACAGTTGGAAAGTAAGCCGTACGGTTCTTAGCGAGAAGCCAAGTGAGACCCATCAAGACACAGTCTTTGTTGTGCATCTTTGTTGTTCTGTTTCTGTCTTCCTTTGATGGGTTTCTTGTCCCTGACGTTTTCTTCGGGTTAAGCTGCAAAGAAAACAAATATACCACAAGTGTTTGGTCAGTGTTAGGTTAAGATATGTTGCTATACTAATGATTAAAAGATTTTTACAAAGTAGAAGTTAGTGGCTAAAGCTTTTAGTTATGGTGTGGTTGGTGATTAAGATTGCACAAGAATGACATATGATGAATGAAAGAAGTGACGCGTGGGGATCACGGAAACTATAAGAGCGTAATGTGTCAGACATGTCAGATAGAAAAGAACAAAAAAAAGCTAAAGAACAAAACTTTTTTTTCTCAAATTACCATCCGACAAGGTTGATGCACATAGGTCAGAAAGAGAATCCTAGAACAAATTATTTCCAAATCTTCCTCAGTCACTCACTCATGTAGTAAAACCCTAATGTGTAAACAATAAAGATCAATCATTAAACGGTCAAGTAAATTTACTAACTTTGTATTAGACCTTAACTATATAGTTTACTAGTTGATCTCTATTGCTTACACATTAGGGTTTTCTAAAAATAGGTGTTGTAGGCACTAAATCGGTTACAACAGAAACCATTTTTCTAAAGGATTTAGCACAACTTAGGCATTAGTCCTCTACAAATCACTTAATTACTAATCTAGCAATGTCTTGAAACATTGATATTAATCAATCTATCCAAAAAAAAAAACAGAGATACTAAACACATCAAGAACACTGAAAAGGCATAATCAAATGTTACAATATTTTGTTCTTTCAATCTAATTTAATATGATCAACTCAATGAAACTGTGACTTACCTTATAGAGGCTGTTCAAGCACTTGTTACAGCTACCAAGAGTAGAGAATCTTTTGTTATTGTCGTGGCTTACACTCAAACAATCACTCTCTAACCGATCAACACTCTCATCTCCAACAAGCCTCCCTTCTCCATCCACACTAAACGCATCTGAACAACTCAAATGATGCAACCTTATCCCACAGTAACAGTCAACAACGCCGCACGTCTCGTTAGGACTCGCCAGCTCAATCCCTCTCCTCCTCAGAGACTTCTCCAAACCGTCAACGCAAGTCTCCGAGTCATCAGGAAGCAAAGGCATATCCTCTTCCGTGGTGGTCGCGTTTCTAACGGCGGAGTTGGGAATGGAGCGGCTGAGAGCGGTGGCTGAGTAAGCGGAGTAGAGCCACGCGCCTAGCACGGGGCAGCATTTTCCTCGGTGGAGCTTTTTGCCGGTGCAGGATGACTTGATTCCGTGGAAGAGGTCTTCCGGTAGATCGAGTGGGCAGCCGGAGAAATCGGATTGCTCCGGGAAAGCGGGGATGGTGGCGGGTGGGGATGATTTGACCCGGAATGGCTGGACGGTGAGTGAGTCTTGGTTTGGTGAGACGGGTGATAGAATGGTGAAGATGACGATGAGGGAAATGAAAGACGGCGCGTGATGGAACATCGCGGGAAGCATGGAGACAGGAACACAAAGAAGTGAAGGAGAGTGGAAGAGAGATGTGTAATAAAATATCAGCAAATGGGATCTAGTCGATGGTAATTTAATAATTGTACTTTTTTTATTGGATTTAATACTTTTATTTGATTTTTCGTACATTTGCATATACACTATATATACTACTCCCTCTGTTCCTAAAAGATCCATATCCTAGCTTTTTCACACTTTTTAATAAAACACAATAAATTTGTATTGTTTTTTGTATTTATCTTCTTTCCATAATTTTTAGCCAATAGAAAATCAATTAGTGCAATTAAGTTTTTTGAAGTTTACAATTAGTTAATAAAACATGCATTGAAAATGTAAAAAATGGATCTTTTAGAAACAAATTTTTTTTGTAGAATATGTATCTTTAAGGAACGGAGGGAGTAGTTGATTTTCCCGTGTTCATGCACGGGTATAAATATTTATAAAATAAATATATTATAATAATTTATAGGTATAACTTATATTAATAATATATTAATTTAATTATATATATATAATTTTAGATATGTTATATTTCATCAGTTTTGTTGTTTTTACGGTTGATTTATCTATCATTTGAATATATTAGATTATATCTATTTCTATGAATTCAATTATAATCTTTTTTATTCTAAATATATTAAATTTTTGATTAATTGTCTTATTTGTATTTATACCGGTTGTTATCTTAGAAATATAACTATATCTAGTAAGATTATGTATAACTTAAGATTTTTTTGTGCTTAGAAAGCAAAATAAAACTAAACTGTCTAATTCTAAATTACATACATAATTAACTAATAAATATTTGAAATCTTATGAACACATATCAGTAGTTACAATATTTAGATTGTTTAGATGGTAAACTGGAATTTATTATAAATAATTTTAAAAATAAGGATTCTGATTTCCTTAAGTATTTTGATTATGGTTATATTAACTTCCACAAACATAAAAACATAAAATTAAAAATCAAAAGAGTTATTAAGAAAATATAGAATTTTAAATATTAAAATAAAATATATCTACTTCGTTTTTTTGTTAAATTCTATAGTGTTATGATATTTTAAAATAATTTTTATTTGATAAAAAAATGTTTATTATTAAAGTTTATTTTTAGTTTTGTTTTAAATATCTCTTAAAATATGCAGTAAAAATGTTATTATTTTTGAGAAATTATATTATATAACTAAAATAGAATGTGTATTTTTCCTGTAATTGTAAGATATTATAGTTAAATAAATATACTAAAGATAAAAAATATATTTCAAGAATACTAATTATAAAAACAATTTTCAATTAGACCTATATCAGTTTATGTTACTTAAATATTTTATGTAATTATCTAATAAAATAGATAGATATATAGAAAAAAATAATTACTTGAAAATATATATATTTATTGTTTAAAATTATTATTTTAAAACAAAAAATATTTCTTTTTCTAATATCAAGATTAGTTGTGTGAATTTTTTTTATGGAATCACATTATATACAAATATTGTTTTTCATCTAAGAAGATATTTATAAAGTATTTTATTACTTCAAAAGTATATTTTATGTTACTTAAAATATATTTAAATTAAATATTACTATTTTGTGAACTTTCTTTTTTTATGAAACAATATTTATATATACTTATATTTTCGTTTTTAAATAGTTTTGTAATTTTTATAAATGTTTCCTTTTTATTTTACATTGTTATTTAGAAAATTTTTAAAAGGAAATAATAATATTTAAATATATATTTTTAATTCATTAAGGGTATCATAGTAATTAACCAGCGTGGGAGTTAACGTGAACGCGACATATAAAAAAGTGACTTCTCAAATAATATTATAGAGATATATATAGCTATAATGTTTTTGAGCATCAAACATTATTGTGAATCTGTTAAAAGTAAAAAAAAAAGTCCCAAGTTTTGTGATGTTTATTGTATTTTTGTGTGTGAAATTCTAATTTATTTACGGTTATTAATGTCAGGAACATCGTTTAAATCGTAATCCATCACATTCAGGTAAAATTTAGTTGCAGAGTTTATATAAGAATTAAGAAACATTGGATTATTAATAATACTTAGTGGGATCTTTTTTATAAGTGAATCACGGACGATTATTCTTGGCATTGGAACTTGAAAGACCCATACGTGACTGACTGATCGACAGGTTTGATTTTCTTTTTTGTAATTCCAATACATTGAGTTTGGAAGGATTCGTCTAGATCTGTTTTTGTATAATCTAACATAGTTAGTTTTGATATGTAATATGCATAATCGACAAAGTAATACAATAGCAATAGTATGTCTTCATGAACAAACTAGAAGTCATACAAAACTAGCCTGTTTATGTAATCTGTAATGGGTTTATCCATTATTCCATAATACCCTTTTCGAATAGTAAAAACCAAAAAGGTAAAAGAGTGGGAGGAGCTCCATGTTAAAAAGGTAACGTCAGGCACGCGAATAGTTGTAGACTAGTGAAAGCTGAACTTAAAAAGAATATTACAAACCCTTTTTTGGGGAACGCCAGAACAAAAAAAAATGCAAAACGGATTTTTTATTTCTAATCACAAAATTTTCATTATACATCACAGTGACGACAGACGATTAAATACATAAGAATTACAAAAGATAAATGTATAAACTCACTGTGTTCATATGTCATTTCACAAGTGGCTACTGTTACAACTTTGTTGTTTCATATGTACTGGTTGAAAGTTGAAACTTGACTATTGAAGTTTTTTTTTTTTGATTATTGAAGTTTTATTTATGATAAACAGTAATTGTATTTTTCCAGTGTACTGATTGAAAGTTGAAACTTGATTATTGAAGTTTTGTTTATGATAAACAGTAATTGTATTTTTCACCAGCTCTAAAGTGATTAGAGCATCTCCAACCCCACTCCATAATTTACTGCAAAATGGAGTGGGAAATGGAGTAATGAACAAACAAAAAAGTGATTACTCTATAAATGGAGTAATGACTTTTTTATTTGTTCACTACTCCATTTCCCACTCCATTTTGCAGTAAAATTATGGAGTGGGGTTGGAGATGCTCTTAGTAGATCGAAAGAGAACAAAGCAAAAGCAAAATGGGACGACAAAAAAGAAGAAAATGAACAGTCAATCAAAATGATTCTCTATCATTGGAAGATGAACTGATCATCATACCTACATATGCTTTACGTATATACATATACAAATAATAAATCGGTGGTCAAGAAGATGTACTTAACGATTATGTTTATCATGGGCTAAGGTCATATACTTCTCAAGTAGAAATCCAGGGCTGAACATGTGATAAAGCCAAACTTCTGGGGCATTTCCGAAATCCCCCTTAAATTAGTCCATCCATTTCATACAACTTGAATCGTTGAGCAAATTGAAGACAGTTTAAGGTTGTTTGTTCAGACAATAACTCATGTCGCTCAGAAGTTATCAAGATTAGTTTGTAAATGTATGCAGTACAGAACTAGAGACACATGCTATCTCTTCTCTTCATCTTTTTTCTTCCTTATGAGAGATGTGTATATGAATCAGCCCCTACTGTTAGCAAGAAGTTTCACTCCCCTAACATCACAATCAAGTGTGGAGAGCCGCAACCTTTTGAGACAAAGCATCCGCTGCATCACTGTTCGAGTCCCCGTGCTGCAAAAGAAAAATCAAGAATGTGAAGAACAAGTGTATACATACAAACTTGTAATAAAATACATTTTTTAAATGCGTTTCTTGATCTTTTACCTCGGACTGGTTCCTTTGTTTCACACCAATGCATTTAGATGCACTGATGCTGGCACTTTTCAGCAAGCTTCGGGCACTGTAACCCGGCTGGCTTATTCCGTTCATGTAATTTGAGCCCTCCTGTGAAGAATTTAGAGGGCTTTCGGGTGTTGGTGCTAAAGAAGCTGCAGGTCTGTTCTCTTCCTTAGGAGCAGGGACTCTCTCTCTGAAACAGAAAGAAGGTACCAAACACAAAACACAACGGATGTGAAGATGCAAGTTTCAAAATCAGTTTTACAAACAAAACAGCAAAAGAGATAGTGTACCTAGGCAAAGAAGCGTGTCGTTGTTGAAGAGGAGCGCTTCTCTCACCCTTACCGTAATGTTCTTCAAGATGTGCAAACTGTCTCTTAAACCGATCAACACCACTGCATTTCATTTTGGATTTTTAAAAAAAATATTTATATCTTAGTACTTAGTAGCTCGCAGAGAGTTTTGAATATAGATTGTAAGTAATGGTTATAATATACCTAGGGTACATGAAGCTCGTCTGTTCTCCACCTCGGAGATATTCTTGTAGCATCTGAGGATGATACTCTAATATCTGCAGTGTTTCACATGCAAGTTTTGTAAGAACAACAGTTCAACGATGAATACATGTGGAAAGAAAAACAGTATTGAGTCTATGAGATTAGTGTACCTCTCTATAGATCAATTCCCTCACGTCTTCTTTCATTATCTTCCTTCTTTCAAACTCAAACTCAAGTTTCGGAATCGGTTGAGTAGATGGTTCCCGATCCACGTTGGCCAATCCATAAAAGTAAGGATCTGCCAGTGCCTGTATATACTCACACACACACATGTTCAATGGTCTGATACGTTGAAGTGCAAAATAGTATAAAGAACCTTTACCTCTTCAGCTGTGGGACGGTCTTTGGGATCAAATGCAAGAAGGCGGTGCAGTAACCGAAGGGCCAACGGGTCTACATGAGGAAATTTGTGAGTGAATGGTACTGGCGGTTTTCTCCTCATGTTGCCGAGATATCGCCTCGCCTTTTCATTACGGATCTGCAACAAAAGTACAAAACAAACCAAAATATCAATCATCATTATATATAATGAAAAGAACTCATGTCTCGTAATGCTATAACAATAATACTCTCATTTGTGGACCACCAACCAGAAACTGACATACATATGGACTGTACGTTTCCTACCCATTAATATGAATCTAACGGGACCTAGGCCTAGACTACTTGATAAAACCTTGGCTGGAAAGCACAAGTAAATAAATAGCCATAACTTATAGAAGTTTAACACGTTATAAGGCATCAACGAAACTACACACTTAGACATTGTAGCAAACATAAAAAAAAAAAAGAGCTTTAAAGTGACTAATACCCACTAACCCTTGAGATAGCTTCGGGTGAAGGAGTACCAAGCAAATCAGTCATAATATCCAATTGGTGCACCACGTTCTTCCCAGGAAACAATGGCTTCCCGGTGAGCATTTCTGCAAATATGCATCCTATGCTCCATATATCAATGGCAGGAGTATACTACGGTAGAGAAATGGCAAAGAAAAGACAACTTAATCCTCAGATTGTGATGTCATAATAAGCGAAACAGGTAAAGAATCGGATTTTACTTTGGAGAAGAAAGATCCACAAAGTTCTGGTGCACGGTACCACCTTGTAGCGACATAGTCCTGCAATGAAACGTAAACCATTTTTACAATTAAAGACTAAAAATGATTAAAAAAACTTATGATTTTCAGTCTTTAACATACAGTCCAGAATATAGCAGAAGGTGCATCATTAAACGACACACGAGCAAGTCCAAAGTCGCAAATCTTCAGCTTGCAATCAGAGTTGGCTAGAATGTTTTTAGGCTTTAAATCACGGTGAAACACATTGGCTGCAAGGACAAAAACAAAACGATTTCTTCAGCTTTAGTAAAAAAGCAGTAACATGCCCAAGGGACTAACAGTAACACTAACCTGTGTGAATAAATTTCAGGCCACGAAGAAGCTGGTACAGGAAAAACTGATAATGCTCAGGCGTCAAATCATCATTGGCTTTAATAACTTGGTGAAGGTCTGATTCCATGAGCTCGAAAACAACATAAATATCTCTGAACTCACGGCGTGAAGGAGGAAGCATAACGTGCTTAATCTCCACTATATCAGGATGCCTGAGTAGCCTGAGGAGCTTGATCTCTCTCAGAATCCTCGTTGCATCAGAGACGTGCTCAAAGACATCATTGATTTTCTTAATGGCAACTTTTTCTCCCGTATGAGTGTCGATTGCAGATGCCACAACACCGTAACTTCCTTTCCCTATAACTTCTTGGATTTGGTATCGACTTGCTTCACCGTACTCTGTAAAGAACTCATTCTCCAATGCAACCTGTGTTAATATAAATGCCTAGTAAGACCTCTGATTGTAAAGAAGAAAAATTACTGCTCTTTAGATTCTACAGATCACATGTATATCTCCAGGATGAGACCCAGAGGAAACATAAACAAGAAACTAAATCCACTGTGTAGCATGTCAACTAGTTTCTTAAACTCTTCTCTACATATAAAGTGCGAATTAGATTCAGACAAAAGCCAACTCAGAGCCAAAAAAGCATAACCATGAAGGAAAGTAAACCAAATCCACAATGTACTACTTTTTCACATCATAGACGCATTGAAATCTGAGACTATTGATCAGACACTGGACAGATCCATGAGTTAATTCATAACAAGTATCCAAATCATCAGAGGCAAGCTTTTCATTAAGCAACCAAACACCAATTAAAGTTGGATAATAATCCCCAAATTGGATAATAACCCCCAAATCGTCACCACATTCAATCCAATAACAAAAAAGATGATTTGCAACAAGTAACAAGTAACAAGTAACCAAATCATCAGACGCAAGCTTGCATTTTTCACCAATTCATCAAGCAAACAAACACCAATTAAAATAACCCCCCAAATGATTGCAACAGTTCCTTCCAATGTAGTTGGAGACATTGGCAAAAACTCAAAAGCAACAAAACCTAATTTTTTTTTTTAATTTGAATCTGAAGAAGAGACCAAACAGATCCATAGAAAATGAATAACCTACAAGACAAAAAAAAGGACGAACCTTTTTATGAGGATCCATAAGAATATAATTCCTTCTTGGAACCCTAATGCGCTTCAGACCAGACAAATCAAAATCTCTAACAAGGGCGAATCTTCTCTCTTCTTCTTTTTTGTCTTCCTCTTTCTCCTCTTCTTCTTCTTCTCTCTCTTCGTCTTCCTCTTCGTCTTCGTGGTTTCTATAAATAGTAGTGAGCTGAGACCGCAAATTGCTGACAGCTAATCGATCACTTGAACCACACTGTCGAGAACTATTGGTCGTATGAATCCGAGAATGAGAATGAGAATGATTATTAACGTTGGCGCTGTGACTAGCACCCATCAAACAAAACACCTCCACCGCTTTTTTTTATCTTCTTTCCTAATTTAACCCAATAAAAATATTAGTATTCTCGCATTGACAAATTATAATTAATTTAATTTATTATTAGTAAAAATGTTTTCAACTCTTCACGAACGAAACCTCTCAGGTATGGCGTGCTTTCCTCTCTTTCTCTCTCTCAAGTCTCAAGTCACCATTATGTTTTTCCTTCTTCTGTCTTCGCTCTTGTTTGGCTCCGATGGATGCGGAAGGAAGGAAGAAGGAGAAAGGGTGAAAAAGGGTTTTGGCACGTGCGATCCGCACGTGACGTGTATGCCAAAGGGCATGTTTGACTATTTGCATCGCTTTTTCATATCTCTCTCCTTTTTTTTAATAGCTTCACATGGCGTTTCTTTCTTCATCATCCCTTGTCGTTATCAAAATCTCGCTTTATTAAATACTAATTAATTTTTTTATAACTACTACTACTAACAAAAGTTCAATTTGATCTTTGTTATTTTTATTTTAACTACGTCCGTCTATATTTATTTTAACATTGCTTTGTTAGGAAGCATTAGGCTAACAAATCTTACAACTGTTTCGATAAGGACTGTTTTTTTTTTTTTGAACACTAGGACTGCTAAAATCTGAAAACGTGTGGATTATAATGTCAAAATTAGCTACGTAATTTTTTATTTATTTTTGAGAAAACGAAGAAGAGATGGAGATGGTGGTTGGTGGGGTCCAGTGTTCTTAATAATGAAAGAAGAGTTTTTTTTTGTTTGGGAAATTGCCAGCCAATGTATGCCCTGTAACTCTTCTAATGCACGTCTCCGGTCGTGACTTGCGGACCCCCAAACCATTGGCGTTTCATGAATTAATTTCAATTATTTTAAAGGAAAAATATCATCAAAAACTGTTAGTTGTATGCACACACAGCTGTATATGCCTCATCTCATGTTAAGGCCCATTATACGAGTAAGCCTTGTGTTATGGGCTGGAATTTTGGGCCCGTTAACATTAGTTTATTTGGTGTTGTTTACTGATTGGGCCCGTTAACTAAGCATCTATTTTTTCGGTTCGAGTGAACGTTTTAGACAAATGTTTTATGAATATAAGGGTCCGATTGGTAATATTAGGTATGGGCGTTCGGTGGCCTATTCGGCTTCCATCCGGGTAATTTAGACTTTTGGATTTTCGGTGTTATACTCATAAATACCTTTAGAATTGGGTTCTTTACTCGATATCTGAAGCTGCATCCAAACCTGATCTGAAAAACCCGAACCGAAATACCCAAATACCGAATGTGTATTGATTTAGGAGAGATTGGATATCCGAACCCGAACGGATAATATCCGAACCCGAATGTATATCCGAAGATAACTGATCTTATATATATTTACTTTTATATTTATAGTTTATATCTCTTACTTTGTTTAAAATATTTATATTGATGTTACACATACTTTAAGATCATATAATTATGGAGAAAATGTCACTTAAAATGTATGTCAAGCTTTTTATTTCAAGTATTAACAAAAGTTACATCTAAAATTCAAAAAATAACCAAATTAATGTTTATTTATTTTTGACAGGTTATCTCCAAATCTATTAATCATTCAATATATTAAAATAAATAAAAAAATCAGTTAAGTGAAATCAATATTTTTAAATACAATTAACTTTAAAAATGACAATTTTATTTTTTTCTTTCAAAATCTAAATATCCGAACCCGGTTCAAAATAACTGAACCCGGACTAAAAATACCCGAAGTACAAAAATATCTGAACGGTTTCTATATCCCTATTCCGAAATACCCAAAAATCTAAATACCCGATCAGAACCCGAATGGGTACCTGAACGTCCACCCTTAGTTACCATTTGGTTTTATTAATTATCGGATCGGGTTTAGTTCGGTTGCTTTCGGGTTCGGTTTGGATCAGATCTAACCAATATTTAAAATCGTCAAAAAATACATTTTTTAAAACCTCGAAAATTGACAAAAAATTAAAAATAAATATATATATATATATATATATATATCTTATTTATATATCTAATTGAAATTAGTTAATCTATTTAAATTAACTAAAAATATTCAAAATAACAAATAAAACAAACTACATAAATATTTGGAATACTCTAAAATATCTAAATTACCTTAACATATATTAAAACAATTAACATATTTAACTAATTTTAGATATCTTAGGATCCTAATTCAGATTTCAGTTTGGTTCGAGTTATAACTAAAGTCCAAAGTAGTAAGCTCATAAGTCCCCTTCGGATATTTTTGTAAAACAGTTCGAATTTGGTTTCGATTTTTCCGGTTTGGATTAAGGTCGGTACTTTAGGTTGAGGTAAAAACGTCCAGACCCAGTAATGATTGTAGCTTTAACATTTTGGCGACAGAGAAATATCTGTAGATATTTTTGATGTGGTTTTAAATTTTACTGCTGTGAAATTTTATAAAAATTTGAAAAATTGCTGTGAATATTTAATTCTATAAATTATTTGTATAGTTGTAAGTTATTTTAAGAACTGTAATTTTTTTTTAAAAAAAATTGATTACTATGAGTTTGATGCTGTAGAAATAAATGGAACTCTGGACGACACTTGCATCTACTAATCACACCGAATACTATAGAGAGAAGAATAGCAAAACTGATTTTTGGCGGCATAAAATTTTGGCTCGTCTTTCGTTTGCATTTTTATTTCTTTTTTTTTGAGACGTGATGCATCAAATGTATTCGAGTATTGAACTAAATGTGTTTTTTTTTTGTAGGAAGGCGAACTAAATGTGTTTCTAACCTAATATATAAACTTTACATGCTGACAAAAAAAAAATAAAAAAATACATAAACTTTACATAACTGATAAGTGTTAAATTCACTTCTCATATTATTTTCATTTGAACACCGCATCCAGATGTGTGGTATGTAGACTCTTTAGCAAAAAAAAAAACACCGCATCCAGATGTGTGGTCTGTAGACTTTTTAACAAAAAAAAAAAACACCACATCCAGATGTGTGGTATGTAGACTCTTTAGCAAAAAAAAAAAACACCGCATCCAGATGTATGGTTTGTAGACTTTTTTTTTTTGACAAAGCACTAGAGCAAACCCGTTTTCACTAAATATATATATATATATATATATATATATATATAAATGTAATCAAACATTTTTTGGATAATATAATCAAACAATTCCATTACAAAGCAAGTAAGCTTGTGGATAATAGGATATTCTAACAATCATATTGTCCAGACATATTCACACTCTATCCATTTGCTCTCGTGAATATTGTCTGTCGTGCTGTCTTTTAGTAGCCGCATGTTTTGTTTGTTTGTTTGTTTCGGTGTTTGACTTCGTTTAATATTTGATTAGACATAGTTTCAAAAAAAAAAAAAATTGATTAGACAGACCACATGCACGCACGCACACAGACACGCGTATGAATAGATGAGCAAAGTTATACGTTGCATTGAATGTGACTTGGCTAGGTTAAAGGTATGATAGTGGTCACCACAATCTGCTAATCAATTTTTTTGGGTAAAACAATCTGCTATCTACTAATCATTGCGTTCAATGTAGTATTGATCGTTGTTGTGCTTGATAGATTTGCAACATAATCGCAAAAAAAAAGTTATTGGTGAAACTTGATACATAGATCATGGTTACTGCCTTACTGGTTAGACATAGACATTCTCAGTTATGTTTTTAGCATAGTCTTTCACCAATAAAAGAAAAATTAAAATTAAAAAGAAGAGAGAGTAGAAAAAGCTTTTTCTTGAGAAGTTCTAGCCTTTGGAGATAAACTAATACCCCGTTTGATCCTACAAGATAGTATTTTAAATAAAATTATATTTTTAAAAGATATACTTTACATTTTATGCAATTTTTTAGTAATTAACAGTGGTAAATTGTAAACTTCAAAAAGTTAAGGATGTTATTTACGCATACATTACTAGCTTATAAATGCTACATTTATAATTAAATTTTAATTTGTTTTCTTAATATGTGTTAATCAAAAAATGCATCATTTAGAAACATATGGAGTATTATGTGTGTCATTAAAATTAACCAACTAATGTTTGTAAAAAAATAAAAATAATTAGATATTAATAATTTTTTTTTCCAGAAACCCACATGATTTCTAACCAATGGCAATGCCTTTGAAATCAATCAAAATGGTAGGTTGAATTTCTTTCTGTTCTGGTATTTTATTTTTTTTACTTGATAATACTTTGTGTGCATAATGTTAATGTTTACTCTTCTAATCACATTTTTGACTAATCCAATCACATTTCTCATTTTAACATGATATTAATATTTTTTTATCATAACGCTTCATAGCATATTAAAGACATGTTAAGGGTGATTATGTTGGAAGCATAATTTTAGATTTATTCATAAAATTGTTATTTAGAGTCTATGATTTAGGTTTATACTACATTCTATAATTAAACAAGCCTCTTTATATTATTATTATTTGCATCAAGCATCTTTATATTCATTACTGATTTGAGTGTTTAGAAATGTATGTTTAGGTTAGTTATTTCCAGCTAGGAATTAGATTTTTGCTGTTATATGTTTTTGTGATTACCATATTTTACATAATTTAATCGAAGTTTTTTATTTTCTATATATGTTAATTCTCATTTGAAATTTGATTTTTATCATTATACATCGTTTTAACAGTATTTAATGTTGTTCGATTTAAGTTTATTATTTTCCATTATCTTTTTTTTTTATCATTGTACATGTTTTTATGATTGTCATATCATATCTAATTCAGTTTAGGTTCATTGTTTCTTATGTTCACTAATTTCATATAAAATCTTGATTTCTATATTTATATGTTCTTTATTTGCTATATTTAACGTTATTCAATTTTGGTTTGGAATTTTATAGGGTTTTATTTATCTTATAAAGAAGGGTAATCACGAGAATTTCAAATCCATGCTTGTTTATGTTGATACATGTTCATTATTATCAATATTCTCTATTTTCATATATGATTTAATTTTCTATCCTTATATTTTTGATATAATTGAATAAGCTAGTAACATTATTTTTATATTAGTATCAGCCCTACAAAATAATCTATAAAATAACTCATATTCATCTTGTAAAAGGTATAGTCCCTAACAATTAAATCCCATCTTGTCTAGGTCAATACAAGATTATTCATATCAATATTCTCGATTTTCTATATATGGTTTAATATATGTTGATATTTACTCTTTATATTAATGAATAAGTTAGTATCATTATCTACATATGATTGTCAATCCTATAAAATAGTTGATTGAATATATCATCTTATAAAAGGTCTAATCATGAGTAGTCTTAATCTCAGCTTGTCTATGTTAATAAAAGTTTATTACCAATATTTTCGATTTTTCAAATATAGTTCAATTTTATGTCATTGTATGTTCTTTATAGTAATTCATGAGTTTCTATTAATCCAATGAAATAATGAATCCATTAATATTTTTTTGACATTTCTTAACTTACACCTTTCTATGTGATGTGAATGCACCACTTGTGCTCACACATACATCAACAATTACATTATTATATTTTAAGAATTGTTTCTGATCATAATTCATAAATGTTTTGGTTTTACTTTGACCTATTTTTATTCATGCTTCCTATATTGCAAATTAAAATCAGTTTATTACTATTTTTGTAATTCATTATCCACTTCTTTAAATCCATGTAAATATGTTCATCATATTAAATTAATGCTATTGTAGCATTGTTATGTATATATATGTAATATGTGTCAATATTTTCACTATTGTGTGAGATAGCTTATACAAATTCAATCAATTCATGTAGAGTTACAAAAACATTAATAACAATATCAAGATTCATGAAGAGCTATTTCCTCACAAGAACAACCATACATCATCAGATGTCTCCTGAATTATTCATCTTTCTATCTATTCCCAAATGTGAAGTTACAGTCTCATCTACCGATGGATGTTGGTTTTGTGAAACCAAATTTGGAATCTTCAATTCTGAGTAGTGAATCGAACAAACCAAAATCTTACTAAACACAAAACCAGACCAGACATAAAATTCAACTCAACCCAAGATTACATATATTTCTTATAAAACCCGATAATCTAAAATCTCCAAATCAATTTAGTTGAAAGTACTAAGAACACTAAAACCATTTATTCGTGTTTGAAGCTTATAGAAATCAACTTGATTTCTCCATAACAAAGAAATAATAATTTGTCATAATAAAACTCAAACTGAAGAAGATGTTGATCATTACTCGGAAGTGATGATGAATAGTAACACAAAAATGTTGTTTTTCAGATGAAAATCACGATGCATAGAACTTTGCATAGAACATTCACTGGAGATTGTTTATGCTTATGAATGAACAATTTATATCTATGTGTTTATGTTTATAATCAAGAGATGTGTAGTTTAAGACCTTTTGGTTAGGTTGGTGAAAAGGGATGTTTTGTTTCTAAAGAAAGTTTCAATATTTATTAGATATAGACTCTTCATACACAATGGCAATCAAAATACGACAATGACAACTGATATTTGGGTGCTTTCCAAACAAAAGTGATGATCAACAGTACTTAACAGTGATGATGAACATTAACTTGGATTTCTGATATTTTTGGGTTCTTCGAACAAATATTTTGTTAGTTTAATCGGGTCTGGTTCTAAATCTGGTGGTTTTTTGTTTTATTTAACAATTTTAATTGGATTTTAACTTGGTTAATTGTTGGTTTAAAATGATTTGTGATTTACTTTAAAATAGTAAACCAATTTCAATCATGTTCTATGGCTTTTAAATTTTGTACTTTATATACATAAGGATGTAAGTATGAAACTTTAATATCGTGAGAAATAAGGCTGAAATTTTATATTTGAGAATAAATAAATAAAATTCAATCTGAATTTTAGAAGAATTTGATACTATACAATAATTCTCGTGAGAAAATAGTCGACCAATAACATGATAATGAACAAGTTACAAGTTAATAAATGAGAATTCAGCCAAAAAAGCACCAACTTTGCACGAATTGCCAAAAGAAACCTGTATTCGAGTCTGACCAAAAGAAACAAGAACTTTTGTTGACTTTATTAGTTTATTAAGAAACTTACGATTGACTCGTCTTTTTAACACACCGTTAACGAGCAGTTAAGACGGTGTTAACTCGCGCGTTAGTTGTTGACGTTAGGATGAAACGACGTTGGTGTTTTTTTCGTGCAAAGTTGGTGTTTTTTTTGGCCGAATTCTCGTTAATAAACTATTCATATGACAGTCAATATTCCTTTCATCCCGGAAGAATCTGATGGTATACATATTGTCTTTGTACACCTCTTGTTTACGTATGTTGACGTAAATGCATCATTTATGCATCGAGTATATATCAATTATCTAATCAATAGCAATATCAGCCCATTGTTATGTGTGTATCACAAGTACAGTAATTTTAAAAACCAGTCCATTTATAACACCTTTCTGTATTAATTTCGTCAATGTAGTTACTCGTGCAGACAGTCCTTTATATTTGCTTATCATACACTCTTTATTGAAGTTTGTCACATAAGTTTAATGCAAAAATGATTGTTACACTTCTTTTATGTATGATAAAGCAATAGATGTCCTTGTTTATTTCTTGTAACTTGGATATTCTTGTTTTATTTTTCCAAGAAATATATATACTCCATCCGTTCTTTAAAGATACATATTGTAGAAAAAAATTTGTTTCTAAAAGATCCATTTTTTACATTTTTAATATAGTTTTTATTAATAATTGTAAACTTCAAAAAACTTAATTGCACTAATTGATTTTTTTTTGTTTGTTTAAAATTATGGAAAAGAAGATGAATACAAAAAACTATGCAGATTTATTATATTTTTTATTAAAAAGTGTAAAAAAAGTTAGAATATGAATATTTTAGGAACAGAGGAAGTATAAATTATTTACACTAATATGAGACATATATTTTATAAAATCATGACAGGATTTGATTTGGTTTATTTTCTGACATTTTGGGTCGAAAAAGTCCAAAAAAATTAAAAAATTAACAAAAATGTCATGAATCTTAGTCAAAAATGCATCTTAAAAATATTATTCAAATGTTAAGTTTAAGATTTTTCCATAGTCAAATGATTCAAATCTTCTTCCTAATCTAATCCCAGCCAGCCTATCATTTCAACCCAAATTTATCTATTTAAACTCCCAATTGTTTATATTCATATCTCACATTTACAAAGCAAACAATAATCAAAAAGAAAAATTAAAGTCTTTAAATTTTTTTTTTATTTTTTATTTTCACTGTTTCTTTTGAGATGGACCCTAACCATCCTTCTAACACCCCCCTTGTCCCCGGTCATGTCACTCCTCCCAACCAACCCATTCTCCTACGAACTGTTAGCCTGTCTCCGTTAATTAACGGTGCCTATTCCATTCCCCAGTTCCAGCCCCGTCCCCAGTTCGTGCCTCAGTCCCAGCTGCAAACGCCTACTTCTCAGCCGCCGCTGCCTACAATAATCGACCCTCCTTACCACAGCGTAAGTTTGGCAAAGTCTTATATTTTAAACACATGCAGTTCGGTTTGGTCTTTTTTTTTTTTCTTAAGTGCTGACCTTTTTCTCCTCCTCCGCAGCGCATGGCTGTTGGTGCGGCAGATCTCGAGGCTCCTAGATCTGAGGTTCCTCCGACGAACATCTCTCCGCTTTCTCTGCTGGCAAATGCATCTGCTTCCAGCGCTGCTTCGGCTCCTCAGCCTCAGAAGCGAGGCCGTGGACGCCCTCCAAAGGCTAGGCCCGAACCCATCGATGCTCAACCCATCTCTGTGTCCTACGGACAGTCAAGCCGTGGCCAGCAACCCGAGTTGCCTGTAACCAGTCCGAGACAGTTGGTTGGGGAGCCGACAAACAGAGGACCTGGTCGTCCAAGGAGGGACGGATCTGTTCCTAACGCTCCAACTGCGGGTGCGGTTCTAGCCCTTGAAGCTCCGAGTGTGGCTGCAAGGATGGAACGAGGGAGGAAGCGTGGACCTGGACGTCCATCTAAGATCAGAAGGAACAGACCTAGAAAGGTAATTTATTTATCCCCTATATTATTACAATCTTTGTCATCTTTCGAGATAGATTCGCAATTATCTGTGTAAAAGGTTTTTTACTTTATTGCAATCATTTGTTAATTAAATAATTGTCGGGTTGTCTGTTTTCGAGAATCTAAAACCTGACTAGTTTCCACATGTTGTCTTATTATATTCCTGTCCCCTCGCTTTTGGTTTGTCTTTATTTGGTCGGTGTTGTTTCGCTTTATTCTTGTTTATTTTACCCCCATTTTTCTCATTGGAAACGTGTTTCAATTGGTACAAGGACTTAAAGAGTTGTCTTTTTTGCTTAAACATTATTGTCTGTCTTGAATCTGGTGAACTTTATACCTAACTTGTTTGCCTTTTATGAATCTAGAGTGCAACACCAATGTCCATCTGGGAAGTTACTGGGACACAGGACTCGGCCGTTGGAGAACTCAAGAGAAAGCTTGACTTAGCTGTAAGTTTAGTTGAATATGATGAACAGTATTGCCCTTTATTTGATTTGCCTTTTTGGATTGAATTCATGACTCTTATGTTTGGTTTTGATCTCTGAATGTTTCAGTGCGAGAAAGCAAAAGCAATCTTGGAAGTGCTGAAGGCTGGTATTGGGAGCGACCATGTTACAACAATGTCGCAAGTTAGACCGGCGTTGGAAGGACTAATACCAATTTTGACCGTGGAGCCACATGGCGTGGGACAAGGGCAGCCACACGCTGTGGAAGAGGTGGATGCACGAGCCGTGGAACAGCCAGAAGCCATGGAAGAAGTGCAGCCAGAGGAGGCAATGGATGAAGCCCAGATCTGATTTCTGAAGAATAATGGTCCGAGAAAGACAGCCTAGACATAGCCTTGGTGTTTATGGTTAGGAGTGTTCTTTTTTTTTTTTTTAATGTTGTTGCATCTATCTTTATTTAAAACTCATTTGCATTTTTATTTTAATAGTTTGGTATAGAAGAAACAAAAGACATTATGTTGTTGTGTTTCCAACTAACCAAACAGTAAGAGGTTGTTGTAATTTTAGAGGGATATTTCCAGTTTGGATGTTTTCTCTTTTATATCAATCTAAGAGCATCCACACCAATGAACCCCCCTTTGGGGTTCATCTTTTCCTTTTTTTATTATTAAATTTTTTTGTTTTTTTTTTACTTTAAAAAAAAAAAAAAGATAGACCAATCGCGGGCCGTCACGTGTCGTGTGGCCCGTGTTATACAGTGATGAACTCCATGAGAGAGGGGATCACTAGAGAGAGTTTTAGGAGAGAGGGGATTATAGGATTTGGTTATTTTAATATTTTTTTGTGTTGAAAAATGTATAAACCCCCCATCTAAACCTTTGATGGGGGTGCTCTAAGTTTCTTTCTCTTCTCCGATATCTTGTAGTCTATTCTGCTTCCGTTTTGTTTATTTGTTAGTTCTGGGAGGTTGAGTCTTAATTTCATATTATTGTCTTCATTCGTTAGACTATTCATATATATATATTCCATGTCTACAGTTAGTTTTAATCAACTAGTCAGCTACATTTGAATTCACTTTGAACTTTAGTCCTTGGGTATACATAGTAGACTCATCGACCACTGAGACACTTTGACCTAGTTACCTGCAGTCAAAGTATGGTCTGTCCAAAGACAATAAGCTCATGGAATTGAGGCAGATTGATATCTCTCATCCATGAGACTGTGGAGAAGTGGGATCTGTTAAGGGTGAAGCATAACTTCTCTTGCTTGCTCCATAGAATATTCAAAAGTAGTAATATCTTGTCTCATATTTGCACTGGCCATTAAGATAACTCAACAGTTCTGCCTCGATGAGAGACTGTACTTATGAGAAGGACCTTCAGCTGTGAAACAAAGTAGTTCCTTCGTGATCTAGTACAAGCCATGATCCACGACAAGTTCTGTCTCGGCTCGACCAAGAAAGCCCCTATATTGCATTTGTATTGTTCTATGTCCTTAAAAGCATGTATTAAAATAGTAACATTTTAGTTCGGTGTATTATTATATTTTTTCCCAAACTAGGTTTACTAATTTCTTGGAATATACTCCTTTCGTTTTTTTATATTTGACGTTTTAGAGAATTTTTTTTTCCAAATTATTTGACGTTTTTAATTTTCTATGTAAAATTTATTAATAATTAATGTTATTTTATTTTTATTATTGATTGAATTGTAGTTAGGTAATCAATTAGTGATGTTTTTGTTTAGAAATTGAAAAAAATAAATGTTTCTTAATTTATTTGCATAATCCTAAGACGTCAAATATTAAAAAAGGAGTAATTATTAGTCAATTGCTATACTGTTTTTAGGTCGACCAAGAAAACCACTATATTGCATTTGAAACATGTAAACATTTTTGGAAAATATAAGAATAGAAACATCTTCAATATACATATAAGAATATAAAAATCATATATATATATATACACACACATATATAATTAAACATGATCTAAATTGAAGTAAAATATTATATAGTTTCACTAAAGTCGTTTGTAGAGCACCCCCATTAAAGAGTTCTAGACTTGAGGTTCTAAATTATATATATATATATATATTATTTAATTATGAAAATTTTATTTTTATGAGAAACACAACCCAAAATATTTTCTTTTCAGATACTTTTGGTTACATTTTTCATAAACCTAAAAATCACACAGCTAAAAAATATATATATGTTCCGAGAATTTCAAACTTACGATTCATCAATGGAGATATTCTTATAAGTTATAAGCAAGTACACTATTTTAGCTCCATAACCTATTATAAAAAAAACAAAGGAATCATGAATCATAGAGAACCATGGAAACAAATTAAATTGATGAAATATTAAAAATTTTGAATAAAAAACAAGAATTATAGAGGCTACATCTATTAAGAAACGTAAAAGATGATAGTATATGGTAATTAGAAAAATAAAATAATTTAAGTTTTTTGACCTTTTTAATAATATATTCTCTCCTTGTCGTTTCAGCATAAATTGAGTGTCGTTCAACATAAAATTTTTGTTACAGAATAAGTGTGGTTTAATAATTTCAATACATTTTTATTAGTTTTCTTTTATTTTTAATTAAATTAATATAAACAGAAAATATTATAAAATTTCAATGGTGAAACAATGACACATTTAAATATTTAATTAATTTCTTAATTTGCTTACAAAATTATGGTACGGACTAATTTGAAAGAGAGAGAGAGAGAGAGAGGAAGAATTTTGAATATTTGACTTAGAGTCTCCAAATTCAGCTTTTGAAAATTCCCATGTAAACACTTTACACAACTGGGGATTTTAACCCAAGGCAAAACATAACTAAACTCACTACATGACCCATTAGACCATAACACATCTGGTTTTACTTTTATTTTATGTTGAATTAATATTATTTATTGCTTATTTTATTGCTTATAACTTTGTTTAATTAAGAGTAAGTGGGTCATCATATTCTGTTTTGGATTTTGATAATTAATACTTATTTATTTTTATAGTATTCTGACTAAAATAAAATATGGATTTTTTTTTTTGGATTTGTTTCTTTGTATTCTCTTCTATTTCTTTATTATAATGTTTTTAATTATAATAATAATCTATACTAAAATAAAATATGACTTGGATTTTTTTAAATTTGTTTCTTTGTTTACTTATATTTCTTTATTATAATTATTTTATTAAAATGGTATGTTTGACTAAAAAGATATTTACTAAAATAAAATATGAATGATTCTATTTGGATTTCTTTCTTCCCTTTATTTTATTAGAATATTTTTTTCTTGTAATGGTATATTTAACTAAAATAAAATATGAAAATGTGACTTTTTATTTTTGTTTTAATCCATTTCCTTTACTAAGTTTCATCTCTTTAGTGTTATGTTTGACTAAATTTAAAAAAAAAAAACGAAAATCTGACTTAGTTTTAATTCTTCTTTTATCCTCCATTTTATTTATTAAAATTTAATTTCATATAGTATGTTTGACTAAAAATAATATAAAAAAATGTTTTAGTATCATTTTTTTAATCGTTATTCCTTTTTCTAATATTTGACTGCAAAATCTGAAAAGGCATATGAATCAATCAAGGTTTTATGTTTTATATAATTAAACTGTATTCATTAGAAATGACTTAGGTGATTTTTGCTGATGTGTTATTCATAGGAGATTTCACCAATCAAATTGTGTAATTTGATTGGTTGAAGATTTATTTATTTTTGATTTATTTAATTAATTATGCAATCTTAAATCAAGAACTAACTTATATCAATAACAAAACAAATCATATTTAGCAATAAATTTTATCACATTTTTATCTATTAAAGTTTACGTACTAATATGAAATAACACATAATATAATCTTTAATTACACCGTACTAGAAACTAACTAATCTTATTAGCATTGATTATTATTAAAAAAATGTTAAAAATATAATAAATTAATGATTGTTTCAAATGATAATATAGTTTACAAATTCTTTCTTAAATACATAGTTAATAAATACATAGTTATATATATATCGATACAGATAATAAGATATGAAAACGATATAAAATCATTTTACCTTTTCGTATATTTTTTAAAAATATCATTTTTTCTGTCCAAAAATAAGTACTCCATTTATATTATATATAATTTCTATTTTGATAATTTTAAATATTAATGTACATGAATAATATAAAATTGACATAAAAATAAATAAATTTCAAATAATTCCTTACTTATTGTATTATTAATAATTTTATATGAATTAAATATCTAAAGATACAAAAAACATTAGATATTGTATATAATTAATATATGATAAAAAAATAAAATACAAAATAATAATCCAATGAAATATCACAGTATTTATGGACAATAAACTTATACCGTATGTTTTTAAAATTTAAAATAATAAAATATACTAATTATTTAAGGAAATTGTTTCATCAATGTTCGTATTTGTGTTATAAATTATTTTTTTTGCATTTAAGAAAAGATAGATTTAAAACCTTTCCTTGTATATTTATAAATAATAATAATAAAAATATTAATTAGTGGTTAGTAATTTTATTACTTATGTATTATATTTATAATAATATATATAATATAACTTAAAGTAAAAAATTAATTATATATAACAAACATATTTAATATTTGCCATTAAATCTATAAAATTTAGTATTTATTGTAAAATCTGATAAATTGTTTCACATTTTAATTGATTTAAATAATTTTTTTTACAAAATATCCTTGATGCTATATAGATAATTAAAACTACATACAAAAGTAATATTTAGTAAATTTTCATTAGTTCTGGATTGTATAGATAAAAATATACAAAAATCTATAATATAATTTAAAAGTAAATTTTAAATTGATTTTAGATATCCAAAAACAAAATGAAGTTACTTTTTCATCAACTAACCATTTAAAAGCTATATTGATTGTAAAAATGGATATATTATTTTGTACATATATAAACTAATTTTAAAAAATATTTCTTTATAGACTTTTATTTTGCATGCTATATAGATATAGTACCTAATAGTTTGTTTTTGTTTGTTGATGTCCAAAAAAAAAAAAAAAAAAAAAAAACCTAATAGTTTGTTTTGTTATTTGTGTATCTTATGTTATACAAAAAATATAATAATCACATATCAATTATGCACACACATATATATATATATATATGGTGTTTCTAACTGTTTTCATTTATCTGAATTATTTAAATAAAAATTGTACATATTGTTTTCAAACATTCTAGTGGTCAAATTTTGTTGATTATTTATATAAAAATTGCATGTTTAGCATTAATAATTCACATAATTATAGTGTAAACCATATTAGCTAATGGGATTATTTTATGAATTCAACAATTATTATCATGTACAAATCATCTTTATAAAATATTATTTGTGTTAGTTTGTATATATTATTTTCATAAAATATTATTGGATGTATAAATGTAATATAATATTAATTGAATGCATTCAGAAATCAAAATTACATATGGTAATTATTCGGAAATGGCATTTGCTGCATAAATTAATCATTTTTTACTATAGATACTTATAAAAATCTAATAAAATACTTAAAATTCATATTTTATATTTAAAGATTTATAGTAAACAAAAATATAATCTAGTAGAAAATAACACAAACCCATATATAAGATTTGATGCTTAAAGAGAGAGAGAGACAACAACCCATCTTACAAGCGCAAATGAGAGTAATCACTACCCATTCTCTATCTCTCTCTTCCCTCTAATATATTTTGATATTTTGGACTCGGTCTAAGAGAACCTTTAATGAGGGTTCTAAAAGTACATATGTCTATATGTATGTATTATATATGTGTATATAATTATGGACTTCTAAGCTTTATAGGAAACTCAAACGAATGTATGGTTGGATTTGCCGTAAAGCTTAGAACTCCCCAATTACATACATATATATAATAGGGTTTATTGATGAGATAGCCAATTCTGGAGAAAAAATTAAAAATATAGCATATGATTTAATATTATTAGATCTCATAGCATTTTTTTTCCTAATTCTCTCATTTCTTTAAAACAGTTTCCGGTAATAACGTCCAAAAAGCATTTGTCATTTAAACAAACTATTATTAGAGTAGTGGTAGTTATGACATCCACATTAATTATGGTGATAGTATATAAATAGAATAGACCATGCTAAATGGTATAATTTATGTTAATGAAATTATAAAATGCTTAAATATATATTATATTACTATACATATCCAAAATTAGTTAATTGGAACCTAATTGCAACTCAAATTTTTTTTAAACTTAACCCAAATCACTAATCACTAAATATTATCAAAATAGAATAGTAACAAACGAAATAACATACTATATATTGTTTAAATTTTTAAATATTTATGTTTGCAAGGAATGAGGTAATAGTTACTCCAACATCAACCCAAACTTTCCACGAACTAAACCAAAAACACTAATCACTAAATCCTAAAAAAATATAAACCCTAACCCAAATATCAAAATATGCAGATCAAAATAAAATAGTAACAACTAAATAACATAGTACATATTGTTCTACTAGAAAAGTACAACCGGCAACTTACAGTATATACAAGTGGTGGTGGTTACGGTGGAAGAAGTGGAGACTGGTACCAAAAACTAAACCGAAAACACTAATCACTAAACCCTATAGAGAAATATAAACCCTAACCCAAATATCAAAATATGACACAATACATAATATTATGTATTATCAAAATAGAATATTAATAAACAAAAATATCATAGTACATATTGTTTAAATTTTTAAATATGTATGATTGCACGGAAGGAGGTAATGATTACCTCAACATCAACTCAAAACTACCACAAACTAAACCCAAAACATTAATCACTAAACCCTAAAAAGAAATATAAACCCTATAATAAAATATAAACCCTATAATAAAATATAAACTCTAACCAAAATATCGAAATATGCACATAGTATACAATATTAAATATTATCAAAATAGAATAGTAACAAATGAAATAGCATATGATTTTAGGAAATGAGGTAATTCTTATCCCAACATCAACCCAAACCTACCACAAACTAAACCCAAAACACTAATCACTAAACCCTAAAAAGAAATATAAACCCTAACCCAAATATCAAAATATGCAAATCCAAATAAAATAGTAACAATGAAATAACATAGTACATATTGTTGAAGTAGAATAGTACAACCGAGAACTTACAGTATATACGAGTGGCGGTGGTTACGGTGGAAGAAGTGGAAACTGGTATCAAGAAGATTGTGGTTGTTTTGAAGGATCTAATGGCAAAACTATGAAATCGAAAACTACAGATCTGGTTAATAACTAAAAGAAATGATGATGATAGAAAAAGAGATGGTGATTAAAGACATAGTAAATATAAAGCACGGTGTGAAGTTGGTGATAGTGTATCATAACGGTGATGGAAGGTAAGGCGGTGGGATTACAAGAAGAGTGGTGGTAGTTGATAATTAAAGAAGAAGAAGAAGAAGAAAAATATTTTTTGTCTTTTATTAACCGGTAACTAAGAAAGTTAATATAATCTATATTTCATAAATAATGGAGGAACTTTTTTTGGTTAGATAATTAATTATGATTTTTTTCCGTGGCTATACAGCCCAATTCCTCTATATATTATATACATATATATATATATATATATATATATATATATATATATATTATATATTAAAACAAAAGTCATGAATTGACTTCATGTGTGATTTTTTTTAAAATGGACTATTACTAGAAAGTCATGTTACATTAACTCTCTAATAATCTTATCATTATTATATCTTATGAAAAATCATATCTATCTCTATAATATTATTTGAGAAGTCAGTTTCCTACGTGTCGCGCTCACGTTAACTCTCGCGATGGTTGATTACATAGATACCCTTAATCAATTGTTAGATTTAAAGTTTATTATTAATTTTTTATTTAGTTTTTTTTTTACATTTTCAAAATAACATATATAATAAAAAGGAAATATTTCTAAAATTTTAAAACAGATTTATAAACGAAAATATATGTATATAATATGAATTTATTAAAAAGGAAAGTTCACAAAATAGTAATATACCCCCTTAATATATATTTTTAAATAACATATAATATATTTTCAAAATGATTAAAATATATATGTTCATGAACATCCAAAATTTATCAGTTACACTTTATTTTCTAATATGTTTTAGAAATCAACATATAATTTGATATATGAAAATATTTGTATATTTAAGCGATAAATAAAACTAATTTGATTTGACTTAACTAAAATAAGGAATAAATAAATATTATGAAAATACATAAATATTTAAGCAATAAATATAACTAATTTGATTGGATTTAACTAAAATAAAAAGTAATTATACTTCAATTTTAACTCAATATACTCACAACATGAATGACTCGACTAATCTAATTTATATCCAAAATTAAACATCTAACTACAATAAGAACATATAATTTTAGAGTAATAATAATCTATTTAATTTTATACATATAAATTAGAGGTTGACTCAAAGGATATTAAAAATAAAAAGAAAATATTAACCAATTACAATTTATTCTTTTGTAGAATTTATATATATGCACGAGACTTCAAAATATTATCATTATATTCATTTATGTAATTTTGAATCAAACACTTCAGCTTATTATTTATTTTAGTTTAAGCACAATATATATATATATATAATTTAACTATAATATATTTACATATCTAAGACAATAACCAACCAAAATAAAAATAAGAAAATTAATCAAAGTTTTATTATATTTACAATAAAAAAAATATTATAGCTGAATTCGAGAAATAAATATTATCCAATATACCAAATTGATAACCAAACCGAATATTGATCCAAAAAATAATTAAACCGACAATAATATATCCAAAGTCATATGTATAATTAGAATAATATAATATTTATTAGTATAAATTATACATATAAATTGATACAAAACTAAAACTAAATATCAATCAATTATTATAAAATTTTACTTTTATGAATATTTATACCAGTGCATGAGCACGGAAAAATCACCTAGTCTCTATAATATTATTTGAGAAGTCAGTTTCCTATGTGTCGCTTTCACGTTCACTCTCACGATGGTTGATTACATTGATACCCTTAATGAATTAAAAATAGTTAAAATAGTATTATTAATTCTTTTATTTAGTTTCCTTTTCAAAAATTTCCAAAAATATATGTAATAAAAAGGAAATTTTTTATAAAGTCATAAAAACAAATTGAAAAGAAAAAATATATGTATATATAATATGATTTCATAAAAAAAGGAAAGTTCACAAAATAGTAATAATACATTTAAAAATGTCATAAAACCAAATTGAAAAGGAAAAATATATGTATATATAATATGATTACATAAAAAAAGGAAAGTTCAAAAAATAGTAATAATACATTTAAAAATATTTTTAAATAACATAAAATATACTTTTAGAGTAATAAAAATATTTTATAGTTAGTATTATTGAATTTTTTATTTATTTTTCATATATTTAGTTGACTATAATATCTTTCAACTACAGAAAATTATCTATAAATTATATTTTAGTTATATAATATTATTTTCAAATACAATTTTAATTTTATGTAGTGCTTATTTTAAGAGATATTAAAAATAAAAAATAAATTTAACAATAAACATCGCTTGATCAAATAATTTTATCATTATTAAAATTATACTTTTCTTAATATTAAATTTTATTTTAAATTTTAAATTTTTATGTTTGTGAAAATAAATATAACCATAGTTAAAATACCAAAGCAAATCTGAATTTCCGATTTTAAGATTATTTAAAATAAATTTCAGTTTACATTCAATAAATCTAAAGCATAAAGTTAGAATTTATAAATATTTTAATTATTGTAAATATTGATATGTGTTTATGAGGTTCCAATAATATATCAACTACTTATGCATGTAGCCTTTTATTGATCATAGAATAATACAAAACATACTAATAAATGAAAATAAATATTAACCAACTCTTACAATTTTAGTTCTTTTGTAAAATTTATATATATACGTGAGACTTTAGAATATTATCTTTATATTAATTTACGTATTTTGGAATCAGACATTTTAGTTAATTTTTAATTCATTCTAAGAACAATATATCTTAAGTTATACATAATTTTACTAAAATATATTTACATATCTAAGACAACACCCACTATATGCAGATATGTAATTAATAAAAAAATTAATATAATTTAAAATATTATAGGTGAATTCAGAGATGCAATCCAATTTATCCAAATGATAACTAAATCAACCGTAAAAACAACAAAATCGATTAGATATAACATATATAAAATTAAAGTATAATTAAAATAATATAATATTATTAATATAAATGATACATACAAATTATAAATTAATTGAAAATTAAACTAAATAGTAATCAATTATTATCATATATTTACTTTAAAAATACTTATACCCGTGTATGAGCACGGGAAAATCACCTAGTAATAACAAATATACGCTTAACAATTTGGTTTTGGTAAATTACCCCACGCCTTCCAACTTAGTCACGCAAAATATGTGAATAGATATAAGTTTAGGAATTTTCTATTATTTATAAGAAAATATGTCAATAATAGTTAAATGCATCCACAATATATTAACAAAAATCACAGATTCATAATATGGAATATTTATATACCCTAACAAAATTTACACACTATATATACTAGATAATTTTATTTCGATGTAAAATTTTAAAATTATCTTGTTTAAAAAAAAGAAATTGTTTAAAAATTTTTTTTTTTAATAAAATTCTTTATAATATTAATTTATGAAGCTATAAGTTTAGTTTTTATCAAAAATTTCTTCAAAGTTTATATTATCTTTGCAAATTAAAGTATACTAATATTTAATCAAGCTCTGTTTATATTATTTTATCTAAAAATGAAATACCAATCTAACAAACAATAAAATATAGAAGAAGAAATAAACACATTTTTAAAAAACATGTATAATATAAAAGATTTGAAACAATCTATTTGATTAAAACACGTATTATATAATATTATTATGTTTGAAAAATATCTACTATACATATCGTAAATATCGTAAATATTTGATTACTATAATATATACCAATTTACAAGTGAAAACAATTTTTTTATATAACTAACTATAAACGAAAACAAACACCGCGCAACCGGGCGGATCAAAATCTAGTGTACTTTTAAAACTCAAGATCTATAACCTCTCATCGGGGTTGCTCTGAGTTCTTCGGCTAGGGTTCCACACCGAACCATCCATCATTATGTTATAGTTTCAAAGGAGTCAATGGAGACAAGGAAACGAGACAGGGAAGAAATGAGAGCCGTCGTCTTAAAATCGTCTATGCATTTTGTAACAACCCGTTCCCCCGGCGTCCGACCGAGGTTCAGCAAACGGGTGCTACGGACACGTGTCTACTCAATTAGGCAACCCTACGTGTCCCTACTGGTCCCAGGAGTCGGCGGACACATTTTTTAATGAAATTTGATCCACCCGTATCCACATACTTCTACATACAGTCCTGCGCATAGGGAAAATGGGAAAAGGAGGGATGAGCAATTGAGGTTACTCAGTGAAGTGACTCTAGTCCAGTATGTCCGCATGGCACTCTACACTACTCCATGCGGGAAACAAAACCGACTAGCCACTACAATCAATATGCACATACAAGCCACACAACAAACATTTCAAATATAGAATTCTAGCACCCTAACGTTCATACACCGCAAGGACTCAGCCATTGCTTCACATGTCCCTACGCGTTCCGGCCTAATCTGGAAAGGGCGCCCTCTCTCGGGAAATCCGTCCCCCCTACAACTTCCTAAATGACTATCCGAGTTGCAGCTCGTTGGCTCCCAACACTGTCTGCCACCCCGGTCTTAATAGCCATATTTGACTTGATCTTAAGGCGCCTATTTCTTATCCCGCAGGTCCCTCCTAGAGGTGTCTTCTACGGACGCCGTCCTTTCACGGCCACTCACATCTCGCCCATGGGTACCTCGTGTTAGGATACTGTCTCGTGGGCCCACATCCTAGACTCTAGATACCCACCCGTTCTCGGTGGCCTAAACATGACTTCAAACAAGTTCATTGACATGACTCCATTCTCATATATGTTCTTATCCACTTTCTCATTCTCTTACTCATACTCATTCCCATTCTTATTCTCATTCTCATTCCATACTCATACTCATACTCATACTCATACTCATATTCCTTATCATTCTCATTCTCATACCCAATTCACTTTAACTCATTCTTGTTCTCATTCTTATACTCGACTCTAGATGCCACCCGTTATCGGTGTCTCACACAATTCATATAGCATTCATATTCTTATACATCAAAACCAAGAGATATCTCATTCGTATTCATCTATCTTTCACTTTAGAAGCTATCGGAAGGTCACTTCACATTCATCATTTATAACAACTGTTACCAATTACAGATCTATCACCTCAAGCATTCACTTCTTTCTAACAACCTAGCTTTCATTCATCATCATCAAATGGGACACAATCACTCATACAATCATTCATCACCAATCATTATCCACATCAACATAAGGCAGTTCATTAAGTCTCATCTAAACAGTGTGAAGGTTCTTATGCATCATGATTCATTCATCTAACAAACTAACTCCCATTATGATCTATCAACTTAACTTTCAAACAAGGACTAACCAAACCCTAATTCCCGCATCAACCAGAATAGAGATTATGAGAAACAGCTCTAGGTTTTCAAATCACCTCACCTTAGCAAATAGGTCTGAGATTTGGATCTGGAACAAGAGAGGAAAGAGATGAGATCTGGAAGCTTCCACAACACACATCACCACCACCACCGCCGGCTCACGGCGAAGAGAGAGAAAGGAAGCGGCGAGGGGATAGAGACGTGCGGAGAGAGAGAAGAGAGGAGAGAGAGAGCTGTGGCGGGAGAGAGAAAGAGAGAGGAGGCTGACGGCTAGGGCTTTCGGACTCCAGGAATTCTATGCAGAACTTCGCTTCTCGTTTTGTGAATGGGGCAAAAAGAGGAGGCTGCAACTCCTTTTATAGGATGAAGAAAGGCAAATCTAGGTTTTTGTCCTAATGGGCCGTAGGCAGGCCCAAGTGCCTTAACAAAAAAAATTGGGTCACGTCATGGGTTGTTACAATTTCTAGACAGTCTCTTTCTCCAACGGGAAGTGACTCTGTACACTGATGAAGAAGAGTTGTCAAGCTGGAACAAGATCAGTGATCCCGTGCTTCACATTGAGCTTTGACGTTGGGCTGATGTTTTGGTCATTGCTCCTTTGTCTGCTTACACATTACAAAGGTAAAAAACAACATTTAAAAACCCTAATTTGGACAAGTTGTGAGTTTTTTTTGTGCAAAAAAAAAGTTTCGCCCCGAACCCAAACAATGAAAATTGAACCCTAGTGGAGGACCGACTATTAGACACTCCTTTGCCACTAATTGATCCAGTTGTGAGTTTTCTTTGTCTGAAATCACTTTTTGTCTCCTTATAGATTGTGGTGGGATGTGTGATAATCTTCTGACTTGTATTATTCGAGCTTGGGATTATAGCAGACCGCTTGCGCCTGCCATGAATACTTTGATGTGGAACGGTCCTTTCACGGAGAGACATCTTTTGTCGTTTGATGAACTTGGAGCCATGTTTATTCCTCCCATCAAGAAGAGATTGGCTTGTAGGGACTATGGTAACGACGCAATGGCTGAGCCTTATCTTATCTATTCCTCTGTCAGTCTCTTCTGGGAGTCTCAGGCTCATCAAGAGAGTGGTGGAACATGTTAAAACCATGATGGTTTCTACTATGCATTGGTTTGTTCTGTTTTCACTATCATTGGTAATAATAGATTACTCAATCTGTAATGGTTATCTTTGTACATCTTTAAAACAGCTGTCTTGGTTGATGTAAAGTTGATTTAAGCTTAGTATTCAACTATATACCCTCTCTGAACTTTTGAATTTTCCGGCAAAGAACTCACAAAAAGACCACTTGTGCTACTTTTTAGCTTCACAAAAGGCCGTGGTGGTTTACACTTTCCATTGGTTGGCTCTGTTTCACTATCATTGGTAACAGATTATTCAGTATGTAATGTGATATGCCTCAGAGGGTTTACATAAGAAAGAGAAAGAAGCTAGAAGATAGGAGATCGGATGTGCAGGAGAAGAAGAATGATGACGTGAAGATGGCTGTTAGAAGTTAGTTACATTGGAGAGGGACGTGGAGAAGGCAATTAGGAGTTAGTTACATTTGAGTGGTTGTTACTGAACCTCATATATAAGAGGATTCAGAAGTTTATTGATTCTTTAGCGAGATTTTGGATGAGCTATTGCTCACTGAGTTCTTGTAATTGGCTTAGTTCTATGCTATTAAGAGACTAAGAGAGGGTAGTTGGGAGGTTCTTAATCAAAATTACATTCATATTCTATCAAGTTGGTGACGGTGAGCGCTCTGGATCGGAACTTTCGCGACGAATCAATGGCGGATTTCTCGTTGGAGGAGCCACAAATCTCGGTGGATTCTTTGGCGACATCTCAATTCGATATGGATCAGCGATTGACGACCTCGATTCGACTGATGGAGGAAAAGGCGAAGGCGATAAAATAGCGTTTGGAATCGAAGATCGGTGATTTGGAAGCGTAGATCGAGGCGAGTGCGGAGCTTTTGTGGTCACGAATCGAGAAGAAGCTGTCGAAGATTCTGGTTAGCTCAGACGATACTCCTCCGCTGTATCGACATCCTAACTATCAGGTACATCACTCGAACGTCGAACCTGGCCGTAGTTTTAGGCACGACGAACCGGTTCATAGATATCATGTGGTTGGAAGTCGAGAAAAAATGTTGAAACAAGTTGAACTTCCAGTTTTTGAGGGGGACGATGCGTATGCTTGGTTTGCGTTAGCTGAGAGGTTTTTCAGATTTTGAGGTTATGATGATAGAGCCAAATTGGAGGTGGTTTCAGTGAGTCTAGCTGGTGATGTGCTCAGTTGGTTTAATAGTGAGATGCATCGTCGTGGATTCACGAGTTGGACTGATTTCAAAGAGAGATTGGTAACAAGATTCAGCAAGGAGAAGTTACGGGATCCAAGTCAACCATTCTTTGCTTTGAAACAAACCGGTTCAGTAGCGAAGTACAGTCACTTGTTTGAAGATCTATCAACACAGGTTTCGGGGTTGACAGATAGACAACTTGAAGGAATTTTCTTGAATGGCTTACAACCAGATATGAGGGAAGTGGTGAATATGTGTACGCATGTAGACCTGGATGAGATGATCTCAACAGCTTACCAAATGGAGGATAGTGTGATGTATAAGGTGGTGTGTAGAGAAAGGCAACAGGCGTGGAAGAGTAGTAACACGAAACCTGCTTCGTCTACAAGATTTAACCTTTCTAAGTCTCCTCAAGGAAAACCAGCAGAACAAACGATTCAGAGGACTCCATTAAGGTTGACAGAGGCTCAAACTGCAGAAAAGAAGAAGTTAGGGCTCTGTTTTACTTTTGATGACAAATGGTCTCGTCAACATCTATGTCCAAACAAAAACCTTCAGGTGTTAACGATGATAAACGGTCTTGAAGTGTAGATTGTGGATCAATAATTGGTGGAAGTTGAGGAAGATCAAGAAGGCCAAGAAACAACTATGATGGGATTATCGTTGAACTCATTTTTGGGGTTATCTTCTCCTACTACAACAAAGCTAAGAGGTGATATTAAAAAGACAGAGGTGGTGGTGATGATTGATAGTGGTGCAACACATAATTTCATCTCACCAACTGCAGTCAAGAAGATTAAGCTCAGCACAACATCAAATCCAAATTTGAACGTGCTGCTGGGTACGGGTATTTCCGTTCAAGGGACTGGAATTTGCAAGAATGTTCGAGTGAGCCTACCTTCTATGAGTTTTGAGGCGGATTTCATTGTTTTGGAGTTGGGAAATGCTGATGTTATTTTGGGAGTTCAGTGGCTGAGGACTTTGGGAACTTGTGTGGTGGATTGGGAAAAGAATGAATGGTCATTTGTGTATAAAGGAAGGAAAGTTGTTCTACAGGGGGATCCATCATTATATGGTATGAAGGTTTCTTTGAAGACATTTTCTTCTGAGGTTCAATCGCAGACGAGAGGAGTACATATGGAATTGAGAAACGTCACGTCTCAGGAAGAGAAGAGAGCAGTGTTGCCTGTGCTAATTGAGCAGAAGCTACAACAATATGATGATGTGTTCCAGAAACCAAAAGGTTTACCACCGTTGAGAGGCAGAGAACATGCGATCATTCTACATGATAACACTAAACCCATAAGTGTGAAACCTTATAGGTATCCTCATGCTCACAAGGAAGTCATGGAGAAGCTTGTACAGGAGATGTTAACTGAAGAATTAATTCGACCGAGTGTCAGTCCGTATTCAAGTCATGTGTTATTGGTAAAAAAAAAGGATAATTCCCATCGCTTTTGTGTTGATTACAGAGCATTGAACCGAGCAACAGCGTTGGATACAATGATAGATCAACTGTTGGATGAGTTACACGGAGCTAAACTGTTTTCTAAGCTGGATTTAAGATCATGATATCATCAAATAAGGATGTTGGAGAGAGATGTGGAGAAGACTGCTTTTAGGACTCATGACAGTTACTTTGAGTTCCTGGTGATGCCTTTCGGCCTCACGAATGCCCCTGCAACGTTTCATGCGCTTATGAATGATGTTTTCAGGAAGTTTTTAAGGAAGTTTGTGTTGGTATTGATATCCTCATTTACAGCAAGACGTGGGAAGATCATGTGAAGCATCTTGGTTTGGTTCTAGACGTGTTTGTCGAGCAGAGATTGTTTGCAAATAGGAAGAAGTGTGATTTTACTCAGTCTAAAGTTGAATACTTGGGTCATGTTATTTCTAACACTGGAGTTTCAACCGATATTCACAAGATAGAAGCGGTGAAACATTGGCCTACACCTAAATCTGTTAAGGAACTGAGAGGATTCTTGGGACTTACATGGTATTATAGGAGGTTTGTGAAGAATTACGGCTCTATTGCAAGGCCTCTTACAGATCTTTAAAAGAAAGATCAATTCATATAGACTGAAGAGGCTCAAGGTGCTTTTGATGAACTGAAGCAAGCGATGATAGTAGCTCCTGTGTTGGCATTGCGAGATTTTAACAAGCTGTTCATTGTTGAGTCTGATGCTTCTGGTTTCGGATTAGGTGATGTTCTCATGCTAGACTTACATCCTATTGCTTTCTTCAGTAGAGGTCTCACGCAGAAAGAGCAGTAGAAACCAATATATGAGAGGGAGTTAATGGCCATCGTAATGTCAATTCAGAAGTGGCACCACTACTTGTTGGGTAGAAGATTTGTGGTAAGGACTGATCAACAGAGTCTAAAGTATCTCTTGGAACAACGTGAGATCACCTTGGATTATCAGAGATGGTTAACTCGAATTTTGGGGTATGAATTCGACATTGAGTATAAGGTTGGTAGTGAAAATAAAGTGGCGGATGGTCTTTCGAGAATTGATCATAGTGATGCGTCGGTTTTACACCATATTCTGATGACAATGACGATGCCAACGTCATTACAGTTGCAGGATGTGTATAAAAAGATTGATGATGATGGGAGATAAGTCAAGTGATTGCTAAGATGAGATCAGGGGAAAGGGTTAAGGATGGGTTTACTTTGGTGCATGGAAGACTGTTTTACAAGGGTGGGTTGGTGATTCCAGCAACTTCAGTTCATATTCCATTGATATTACAGAAATATCATGATAGTGTGTTAGGTGGTCACGCTGGAGTGTTGCGAATGCTACAGAGAGTTAAGGCCAATTTTTATTGGTTTAAGATGAGGAAGGAAATACAGGAATACGTTGCTGCGTGTGAAGTCTGTCAAACACACAAGTATTCAACACTTTCTCCAGCGGGTCTTCTGCAACCTATCGACCTACCAGAGTGCATATGGGAAGATATCGCCATGGATTTCATTGAGGGTTTGCTTGTTTCTCACGGAGCTAATGTGATATTGGTTGTGGTGGATCGTTTGAGAAAATATGGGCATTTCTTGACACTCAAACATCCCTTCACAGCAGTTGATGTGGCTGAGAAATTCATTAAGGAAGTGATACGGTTACACGGCTTTCCAAGATCCATTATATCTGATCGTGATAAGATATTTTTGAGCAAGTTTTGGAAAGAGTGTTTCAGGTTATCGGGAACACGGTTTAGATTCAGTACGGCTTTTCACCCTCAAACTGATGGCCAATATGAGGTCTTAAACCGTTGTGTCGAAACTTACCTTTGTTGCTTCGCATCTACGCATCCTAAAACCTGGTCGAAGTACTTGTCAGGGGCAGAGCTGTGGTACAACACATCTTATCACACGGCGTTAAAGTGTACTCCGTTTAAACTGGTGTATGGAAGGGAGCCACCAACGTTGGTTCCATATGAGGCTGGATCCACGGTGAATTGTGAGTTGAATGAGTTGTTACAGGAACGGGAGAGAATGTTGAGTTCCATTAAACAAAACTTGTTGAGAGCTCAAGCTCGGATGAAGGACAATGCTGATAAGCATAGGCGTGAGTTGGAGTTGGAAGTTGGCTCTAAGGCTTATCTGAAGATGAGACCATATCGCCAACAGTCAGTGAGCCAGCGGTTGTTTCAGAGGTGCTAGTTAAGTGGCGTCATTTACCGGAACATGAGAACTCTTGGATGCGTGTGAGAGAGTTTAAACAGCAGTTTCCTTTATTTTCATTTGAGGACAAGCTGAATCTTGCCGATGGGGGTATTGATATGCCTCAGAGGGTTTACATAAGGAAGAGAAAGAAGCTAGAAGAGAGGAGATCGGATGTGCAGGAGAAGAAGAATGATGACGTGGAGATGGCCGTTAGAAGTTAGTTACATTGGAGGGTGACGTGGAGAAGGCAGTTAAGAGTTAGTTACATTTGAGTGGTTGTTACTGAACCTCATATATAAGAGGATTCAGAAGTTTATTGATTCTTTAGCGAGATGTTGGATGAGCTATTGCTCACTGAGTTCTTGTAATTGGCTTAGTTCTCTGCTATTAAGAGACTAAAAGAGGGTAGTTGGGAGGTTCTTAATCAAAATTACATTCATATTTTATCATAATGCTCGTCTTTGTACATCTGAAAATAGCTGTCTGGAATGATGTCTCTGAAGGACTTTCACTTGCTCCACTCATGTTGCTGTAGAAAAATATTTTTAAGTTTATCTAAGCTTAGTATTCAACTATCTTAGCTCTTTGAACTAGTGAATTTGCCGGCAAAGAACTTACAAAATGGGTCGGTATGGTATATAAGTTAACCAATTCTCAGATCACCAAGCAGCTTTACATTCTACCAGTAATCATGAAATCAAAAAGGCAAGATGCCGTAAACATAAAGTTTATTACTTTTGAAACATTTCTACTTGAGTTTGAAGATTACTCTCCTTCCACTGCTAAAGCTCTTGAATCATGTAGTTTATCTAGTATCCGCCATGTGACAGCATCAGGGGCCTGACCGTTCTTCCTCATCTCCTCTACAATTTGGTATGCTTCTCTCCTCAACCCACTTCTACTACATTCATCAATCACAATGTTATAGCACACAACATTAGGAACCGCTCCAGAATCCGTCAGTTCGTATAGGAAATGGCAAGCGTCACTTAGACTACCAAACCGACAAAGACCTTTCAGAAACGCTGAATACACATACGCATCATGTCTGCCCGATGGCCATATCACATCGTCCCATAACCTCTTTGCCGTATCCACCTGATCAGTCGCACACAACCCGTCAATGATAATAGCGTAGGTAGTGTTATCTGCGCTCACACCTGCCTTTGCCATCTTATTAAACACACACATAGCTTCATCTCCCTTACAAAGCTTGAATAATCCACGGATAACAGCGTTGTATGTAACAACACTTGACTTGAACCCGTTTTCCGGCATAACTCGATTCAACACATCAAGAGCTTCCTCTGCTCTTCCTTGAGTAAGCAAGCCACACATAACAGTAGTTAAAGTCACAGCATCAGGTGCGCAGAACTTCCCTGTCATCATATCGCCAAGAACTTTCATAGCATCATCCACTCTACCCATTTTGCAAAACCCATCAATAACTGTGTTAAGCGTATACTCATCAGGCCTACAGTCTCCCTGAAGCATACTGACCATAACATTCAAGATCTCTGTTGGATTATCTACTACGCAGAGAGCTCGTAGGTAGATGTTATAGATTCTAGTTCTATCTGTTCCTTCTTTTCTCAACATCAGCTCTAGAACATTCCTCGCCTTACCAGTGTCATGTTCCTTACATAGACTCTCCACTAAGAGCTTATAAGTATACTCAGACGGAAAAAACCCAAACTCAGATCCCTCTTCTAACAACTGATAAGCTCTCATACACCCATCATCCTTGCACAAACCATGAATGATAGCATTGTAAGACGTACTTCTAGGTTTTAGCCCTTTACACTTCATTATATAAACAATCCTCGCAGCTCCATGGTTCCTCTTATATCTACACAACGCATCCATCATATGCCCGTAAGAAAACTCAACATCCACGGAATCACACGGTGGCATATCCTCTGCAATCTCGAAAACATCGTTGAAATAACCTTCCCTGCACAAAGAATCAATGAGATTCGCAAAAGCTGCTGACTTTATAGATGTATCACTCTCATCCTTCATCTCTCCCCAAAGCTCCTCCATCATCTTCCGTCCTGCTTCAACATCCCTCCTCTTCAAAAACCCACTAATAATAACACTCAATGTAAGACAGTTAGCCCTTACACCACACGCACGCATTTCATCGAACACCTTATGTGCAACCTCAACCTCACGAATCTCACAATACCCACCGATCAGAGTCGTGTAAGTCACAACATTCGGTAAATGCCCTCTGCTCCTCATCTCAAACACAAGCTTATGCGCATCCCTCACTCTATACACCAAACACATCTGACTAATCAAACGGTTATAATTCGTTAAAGACGGCACGAACTCTCTCTTCGCACCGATCAAACGTTGTATAACCCTCAAAGTCCTCACCGGATCCCTAGAATCAAGCAGCCTCGCGATTATAACGTTGCAGGTTCGCTCGTCGGGGACGAAACCCGAAGCGACGAAGAGGAGACAGCGACGGTGAGCTTCCTCGAATCTCCCCGCGTCGTAGAGCGCGTGGATCACACTGCTGAGGTTGAGCGAGTCGGGACGGTAGCCGCGGAGGCAAAGGTTGTTGATGATTCGGAGAGCTTCGTCGGGGTTTTTACGGAGGGAGCAGAGATTGTGTATTCGGCGTCGCCAGTAAGCTCTGTCGGTTACGCTGCGTCGACGATCTTCTGATTCTATTGCGTCGTCTTCTATTCGAGGGTCGAGAACGAGATCTTGAGATTTATTCAGGGGGGATAAGGAAGAGAGTTGTTTGGAGAAGAAGGTATTGTAGAAGCCAGTTTCTTTGGCGCGCAGACGAGAGATGAAGAACATAACTTAAATAAGTGTGTCTGTGTTTTTTGTTTCAAACTTGCTTTTATATGACAAAATGTTAGTTGTGTTTTTCTCCTTTGTACCACTGCTCGATGGGGCTAATACGATTTCATTGGGCTTATATAGTGTTGTCTATTTAAGCCCGGCCCATTTAAAGTATAGAGTTCATTTTTCTTTCTATGGAAAAAAATGTTTTAAAGTTTTCTAAAATATAATAGATGAATAATAATTAACTAAAGTTATATTTGTAAGGATTAACTTGTAGTGAAGACTGAGAATTTATATTATTTATGATTGAAAATTTTAAGATAACATAAATACTTGTTCCAGTAAATATTTTGTCATTTGTAACATCATTATACATTGCATAATTACAAACTATTCCAGATTCACAACAACATTTTATGTAAATAGAGATCCATGCACAGAATCCCGACACAAATGATTTTTACCTATAACATATTAAATTATTTGAGAAGAATTATTTTTATAATTTTAACTGTATTGGTTGAAAAAGAAAAGAAAACGCCTTAGTTCTATTTGATGTAAAGAAAAAAAACCTTAGCTAGTAATTTTATTTTGTATTTCAATCCACAAAGTAAATCATGCACAAACTTTATTCTAAACCAGTGAAAGGGAGTGCATTAGATTTGTGGTCCAAATGTAAGCCTCTCGTAGAGTATTTATCAATCCAGTTTTTTATATATATCTGACATCAATAACTCTTCTGTAAACGAGAAAGAGATACAATGAAGAGTAATGTCAAGATTTCTCAGAGACCTTTATGCAGATGAGTTTTAAAAGATACAAACTGTGCTGAAAACGTTATTTTAAACTATATTTGTTGCTAAAAAGAAATGTAAGAAAAACAAGTGAAATGAGCATACGTGCGTGTAATTCTTGACGTATAATAACTGATAATTAGCTCACTTCGACAAACAGTATAGAAGATTGAAGACAGCCAGAGTTGTTTTCTTTACCAAAAAAAAAAGAAGCCATATTTTTTTTTTGTGAAAAGCCAGACTTGTTTTACATGTTTGATCATGTGAATGATTGAAGTAATGTGTGCACATTTATTTGTTTGAAGAATAAGTCGACCAACTTCAACAAACCAACAGTCGGCACATGTTTCATCATCTTCTAATCATATTTTCATCACATTACTACGCCTTGTACGATAATCATAGTAACATAATGATGAGTATCTGAAAAATAAAGTATTACTATTATTTTTTGGAAAAATAATCATATAAGTGAAATAAAATGAATCAATGATAAATGCACATTTAGGACAAGAGTTTCTACATGAACTCTCAAAGTTTCTAGTTTTAGAAACTTTACACTGCTCTCTCTTTCTTATTTGTTATATTTTTCATTATTTCAATTGTTAGATACTCTCTTGAAATTGGGACAGAGCCGATTTACGGTTTACCTTCTAAAAAAGGATTAGCAGTTGCGAACTCATTCCTAGTCGGTTTCACAATGTCTGATGCAAGCTTCAAGAGAGAACTTAATACCTATAGACATACAGCAATGATTATTCTTAGCAATGTGTAATCTACCAATGTGTAATACTAATGTGTTAATAAGAACAAGGTCACCAAAGGCGCATACAACAACAAACAACCCATCTAAAACCACGAGGAGCCAAGAACTTAATACATGTTCTAACTTCCTTTTCACAGTGTTAGTTGAATGCTGATAATGCTTTGATATAACCCGTACAGTTGCATCTTGTCTGACCATCTCTAAGGACATTGCAACACTCTCCTCAACGAAAACATTGTGGGTCTCCTTTAAAATATACTTTTATGATAGCACCTTACACAAACTCTTAAATGTTTCCTGGTTCATGCGTAGAATCTCATAGCATTGTACCTCAGACCTGTTCATAAAACGTTGCACACGTCGCCAACCTTCACCTGCAATGAATTGGTTTAAGAAGCTTAAGAATCACTTTTATCTTCGATGTCATTTCTACAGAATGTGATGAAAGGTCCTACACTAAGGCATACAATAAGCAACCATATAGCACCAACACAAGAGACTGAGATCCATCTAAAAGATTCCACTTATAACTCTATGGAACATGAGCCAGTAATAAATAAAACTCGGTTTGTCCTTACTAACCATATAGCACTAACACAAGAGATTGAGATCCATCTAAAAGATTCCATCTAAAAATTTTTAAGGCACAACTAATCTCGGTTTGTCCTAACTAATTGCCTATCTGTATCAGCTTCTGACACTCCAAACATTTCATCTACAAGCGTATATATGTACTGATTCTCATCAAACAACAAATCCAGCTCATCATCTCCAATGAGAAGTCTTAATATGTACTGCAAATGAGAAACCATATGTAAGAAACAGATCATTATAAAACATGAAATAGATAGTAACAGACTTACATTATTATCCATCTCGTTGTAATCACAGCAAGCTTCTACTTCACCTAAAAAATCAGAACCAGTACAAAACCTGAAGTGTCAGAACCAATACACCAAATAAAAGATGATTCTCACAGAACAAAGTTGATTCTCATAGAACAAAGTCGATTCATAAAACAAAGATGGTTCTCATAAAACAAAGAAAACTCAAACACAAGAACTAGAAGATTGAAACATAGGAACTAGAAGACTCAAACACAAGAACTAGAAAACTCAAACTTCAAGTAAGATAGTCTTCATGCATCTCTACTTTCACCAGTAGCAAACTCCAAGTAGAGAACCTTGTTCTCATCATCTTTAAGAAACAAGAAGGTCTGACGATTGGTAGGATCCTGCTTGAGATGGTTGATAGCTGCTTTGTACAAAGGAGACCAATGCTTGATAGCAGACAACGAGTGCAAGGCTTCCATAGCTGCAAGCTGGTTGCAACTGAACTTAGGGTGGCTCCCTATCATCTTGTTCTTGTCAGAAAGAACATCTGCTATAGCCTGTCCTAATTGCACAACCCTTGATCTCTTCCTGTTAGCTTTTGTTCTACTGGATGATGGGCCAGCAGTTCTTGATTATGCTGGAGCTCGTTCTTGAGTAGGAGGAACTTGATTATATGTAGCATCCGTGTCTTCAGCATCACCATCATTATTGTCGCCTTCCTGATCCACACGGTCATCTCCTTTCTGATCCACACGGTCGTCGCCTTTCTTATCCAAACAGTCTTCGCCTTGCTAAGCAGTCCATCCTTCACCTCCACTTATGTGAACCGTTCCAAACACTTTCTCCAACAAGTCAATATTTGCTAGTGGATTCTCTTTAAGTTTTCTAGTTTCTGGCCGTTCCTAAAAACCACAAACGAAACAACAGCTATACCCATTAGTTATAATTCACAAACATGAGGAGACAGCAACAACAACAATACCACATACATGAGGAACCAAAACAGAAGATGGTTAAAACAATACTGATTAGTTATAATTCATACGATGTGACTTTGGTTCTTAACAACAGCAATGCCCATTAGTTATAATTCACATTTCACTTAGCATAAACAAGCAACCACAAACAATAAATAACAAGCAGAGACTGTACCTTAACAAGTTGATTCCACCAGTCATCGGACATGTTGACGTACCCATTTGAATCATAGCCAAGTCTGGTCCTCTTGTGGATCAACCGCTTGAACCTAGAATACTGAGTTTTGCAAGTAGTGTGCTTGATCCCAAATTTTCTCCAAATGTGCCTTTCCCCATAAGCTTCATAAAACTTGTCGATAATGGATTGTCTCCCAACATCATTACGATTTCATTTTCTTTCATTTCCTTCCAGCTTCTCCTTAACTCTTAGTTCGAGGTAGAACCGGGTTTGCTCATCAGTCCATGCAAGACTCTTATAACATTCAAATATTCAGTATCAGGGACTAAACCTAACTAAGAGAACCATTCAGATATCCAGTACCAGAGACTAAACTTAACTAAGAGAACCATTCAGTTAAAGAATGTACTTACATTAGTACCAGGGACAGAGGTCATTGCAGCAATAATCTACAAGTCGCATACAAAAAAATGCATCAAAAAGAGGTTTCATAAATAATTTCTCTGAAACTAAACAAGCAGAGAACAAGACACTATGGTGAATGATGTAACAAAGCCTAACTAGCAAGAGGAGCCAAATCAAAACAAGCAAAAAGAGAAGGACTCTACTACTACTAGTGAGATTAGCGAAACCAAAGACCAAAGTAACAGGGTAATTACAAGGCCTTTGTTTACCACAGAAAAATGAAGTGATGAACCATATGAATCCAGCTAAGTAATCTCAAGCAAGTGATGAACCATATGAACCAAAAGAAAACCCATCAACAAACAAATCAAATTTCATGAACACATTCTAAAAACCAAGCAAACCCATCAACAAACAAATCAAATTTCATGAAAAATCAGAGATCTCTCTATGAACACACAAGCTCCAGAGATATAGAGAGAGAGCGAGAGATGCGTGAGAGTGAGTGAGCTGAGGCGAGAGAGAGAGAGAGAGAGACGGAGATAGACGTGGAGAGAGAGACGTGGAGAGAGAGAGACGTGGAGAGAGATGCGGAGAGAGAGAGAGATACGGAGACCAGTGAGGAGATGAGAGACGGAGAGAGACGGCGAGAGAGATGAGAGACAGCGAGAGAGATGAGAGAGCGACGGTGGTGAGAGCTTCAAGCTCCTTTCATGGCGAGAGAAGGAGATTTGAGAGACGACGGCAAAGAGAAACTACGAGAATGAAAAGATATAAAAAAAATTAAGTTTGTAATATTTGAGTTGAACTAAGGGTAATCTCGACATTTTATGATTTCAACTGAACCAGGTTCAGTCAAATGGTCTGATTCGGTTCAGTCAACTGATTCTTCAAATTAAAACTAGATTTTCAAAAATCACTCAACTGAACCATTCAAATGAGCCGTACATTTTGTGTCGAAACGAACAACATGCTTAGCTTCATCCAAATGGCTCAGTTGAATGAAGAAACGAACATGGCCCTAGTTAAAAGGATGTGAGGTCAACTGACCCTAATAGATTTCAATAAATATTTTAGTTAGCAAGGAAATATGAAAAAATTTGTTAGTTATGATGGTAAATGACCCTCTTCAAAAATCTCGCATAACCCCACCAAAGTTCAAATCTTCTTTTTCATTTTTCTTTTGGAATAAAAACCGGTTGAATTGTTGATCTTTAAATGAGCGTATTCTTTCGTTTTATGTAGTCTTTAATATCTTCTTATTGCGTGATGATGTATCTTTTTGACTAGATTTTTAATTTTATATATTCTGTTATAATATTTTCTATTTATGATAAAACACTGTATAGTTTCGTGTACTCTGAATCCTTTCTATTGTAATAAAATTTATATAGTTTTATTAGTTCTGAAAATATAATTTGTTTAATTAATTTATCTTTGTCTGTTTTTCTCTAAATAATATTTTAAATAAATAATGATGCCATGCAAATTAATGAAATAAAAAAATTTCATACAACATAAAATTTATATAAATGGTATTTTATATGCAACCATTTAAAATTATTGTTTGAAATTTTCTGTGTATACATAAATATTTTGTATAGGATTTTATATTTTAATTAATATTAATATTTATTTATATTTTATTATTTAGTTTATAACTCTAGTAGAATATGTTTCTGTCTCTGCCACTGCTTGAAATTAGGCCTGGGCATCCGGGTCCTCGGGTCGGGTTCGGGTCGGGTCTTGTCGGGTCCGGGTCTTTCGGGTCCTGAAAATTTGGACCCATATAGGTACCTATAACTTTTCGGGCCGGTTCCGGGTCGGGTCTTATCGGATCCGGGTCGGTTCGGGTCTATAATTTCAATACCCGTAAAATACCCATAATTTTCGGGTATACTTCGGATCCGGTTCGGTTCGGGTATTTAGGACCCGAAAAGGACCCGAATAACCAAAGTAGACCCGGAAATCCGAAAATTACCCGAAGAACCGCCGAAATACCCGAAAATATCCAAAAATTATAAAAATTCAGACCCGAAAACCCAAAAAATACCCAAAATTTTATCCAAATACCCGAATTATATTTTCTGAAAATCTAAAATTTTACCCGAAACCTAAAATTATACTCGAAAACCCTAATCCGAAAATTTTAAAAATACCCGAAATACCAAAAATATACCCAAACACCTAAATATACCTTATATATGCAATAATTTGCGGGTACTACGGGTACCCGAACGGGTCTCGGGTAGGACCCGGACCCGATCCGAGACCCGCGGGTCCAAAGAAAAAGGACCCAATAGGTACTTCAGCATGGACCCGGACCCGGACCCGAACCTGTATTTTCGGGTCGGTTCCGGTTCGGGTCTTCGGGTCCGGGTAAAATGCCCAGGCCTACTTGAAATCCATTTGTTCTATCACATGATCATTAAAACAAATAAAGAAAATACATGATATTAATTAGCACACTTTTACAAACTAAGGATTAACATATATTGCAAACATCCAAATGGGGTAAAATAAATGGATTAGGGCTTGGGAAAAGACAGAAAAGGGGGATTTAAGATCCCAAAGAGAAGAAAAGGGTTTTATGGAAAAGTGGGTTTGAGAGAGACAAAGGAGAAGGGGTGAAGAGTGTAAAGTAAACAAAGCAATGGGGCAGTTGAGAACAAGAAGAATAGTGAAAGCCACAACACACCCATACATTAATCTCTCATAATTTGTATATAGTAAAATTGAAAAAGGGGAAAAAGGAATGAAAGAAAAGGAGTGATGGAGACAGATGGGAGAATGTCACGTCGTTTTAAGCTCCTTCGCATCTTCCCATATCATTCATTTCCCAGAATTCCACGTTCTCCTTTCTCTTCTTTCTCCACTCCTACTAGTCATAGTCAATCTCATCTTCTTCCTTTTAATTTTCATTCATAATAATACTACTATATTCTAGTAGCTATATTGATGTATTCTGTATGCATATATGTATGAGATTTCAATATAAAATAAGAATATAGTTACATCATTCCAAAAATCGTTTAGTGAAATCGAACACCGGCGATGTAGTTAATTAGTAGTATCAAATAATTTTCTGTCATCTAGTAGATCGTCATGATAATCCTTGTGTTTGTGGATTGGTCTTGATGTTATCGGGTGTCCTTGGAGAGGCAATATAATTAATGCATTTATTGGATCGCTTAATTAGTACTAGTGTTCTTCTTGGAATCTCACCTATTTGTAGGTATTGTCAGTTGTGTACTAAATTATAATGTGCTTAAGTGTACTCGTCCGCAAATTAACATGAGTTTAAAAATATTTTGTACTACACATTTTTAGTACCACATGTTCAAAGAAGCACTCCTGAACTATAACCTCTTTTAGTTATAGGCTATAGTGAACAAATTGGAGTAGAGAAGATTTTCATTTAAGTATGGATGCATCCGGGTCTAATGTCTATGAAAAATATACAGGTTCCATTGTTAATTATATATGTAGTCAATCAGATCTACATGCCATAGCGAATTAATATTTATACACATACACAATTAACTTATTATTTATTCATGCAAAAAAAATTCTATCCTTTTTTGTTCAAATTAAAAGAATTATATTGATGTAATATACTTCTTTTATATAAAATGTATTGTTTGTGAAATCCGGTTATGAGTTTATATAATAAAATGAATAAAAAAAATATGATTCTATCCATATGTAGTATGTTAATTTGTAAAAAAAATAAACAATTTAAAAGAATGCCTTATAGATGGTCTATCTCTCTCACTATATATACATACACATATGCGTGTGCTTGCAAAAACCCCATTTGCATGCTCCCATTCACACATACAAAGATATCTCAACATTCAAACCACCCAATAGCACTTTCTACTATATATTTGTCTATTTCCTCCTTCTACCATATAATTCTCATCTCCTAAATTTCAATAAAATAAACAAAACCCTAATATCTAGTTTTTTATATTATGAACATCTAGTTGTTATCTCTCTCTCTCTCCGCTCAAGTATACACTTAAAAAATAAGATAGTTCAAAATGTGGATGATGGGTTACAATGAAGGAGGTGCAGATTCCTTCAACGGAGGAAGAAAGCTTCGTCCTCTTATCCCACGCCTCTCCTCTTGCCCTACCCTCGCCGCAAACACCAACTCCGACCACCGCTTTAACATGGGTCTCTCTCTTTATTTTTATATATTTTTCTTGTTATCTAGATAAAGGTCAATGCTCATTTTACTTTTTTTTTTTTTTTTGAACATGCTCATTTTACTTTCTTGCTTATTATGATCTGTAAAGCAGTGATGACGACAATGACAGCAGAGCAGAACAAGAGGGAGCTGATGATGCTAAACTCAGAGACTCAACATTCACCGGTAATGGTTAACTCACGGTGGAATCCAACACCGGATCAGTTAAAGGCTCTTGAAGAGCTTTACCAACAAGGAACTAGAACTCCTTCGGCCGACCATATCCAACATATCACCGCGCAGCTACGACGGTACGGTAAGATCGAAGGCAAAAACGTTTTCTATTGGTTCCAAAACCACAAAGCCCGTGAACGCCAAAAAAGGCGAAGGCAGATGGAAAATAGCCACGACGAATCAGTCTTCACGACCACAAATCTTGTCTCAAACCACGGGTTCGACAAGAAATATCCACCAGGTAGAGAGACCATAATATTAGAAACATTATATGATTTGAAGACATTAAATCTTACCGTAGGTTTTATTTGAATTTGACAGGTTACAAGGTTGAACAGACCAAGAACTGGATATGTTCGATCGGATGCGACACACAACCAGAGGTATATGCGAATATTTACATCTGTTTTTCCTATTCATTATTATTATTTTTTAGTTGACCAAAAAAAAAATTATTATTTTTTGATGAAAGGGAATGTAGTTAAGGGTTTATGGTATGGTATAATTGTCATATGATTGATTACAAAGAGAATTCTCTTAAGAATAAGTGCATTCTCTTTTTGGAAGTTTTAGTAATTTTTGAAAAAAAAAACAAAGGCAAAGAGAGGATGTTATTTAGAAATGCAAAAATAAGTTTGTTTGTTAGCAGAGAATTATATATATTTAAAAAATAATAAAGCTATTGATCCAAAAAAGCTGCAGACACTTTCCTTTTGTCGGGACAGCAGCTACGTACGATTTTGGTTTTCACTTCGTTTTTTTTTTTGCTGAATTTCCATAAATTAGTGTGTTTTTTACTCCAACACATGCTTCGAAAGACTGTTTTTTACTCATTGACTCATGTCCCTTTCTGGAAATTATATTCGGGTCAATGTGATTCGGTTTTTTAAGCATATTTATCGATTTGCCAAGTTTTTGACTTATTTGTTAGCAAGTTTTATATTTTCCAATGCTTATTGACTAATTTTAAAATTTAAAAATATCTTGAATTTTGTTTTGCATATTAGAAACCTCATGACCATCATCATCAGGAGCAGCCTGTCTCAATAGCAACGAAGCACAATGGTCGTCGCCTAGAAGACAAGAGACAAAGCTTTTCTGGAAGAAATGCCATGTGGCCGATGATGCAGCTGACACATGGACATTGTCCTTCTTCACAACAACAACATCATCAAATCATTCTCAATTCCACTGCTGTTTCGTCTAACTTGTGCACTAGCAACAGTACTGTTTCTGCTGCTAAAGATACGGTCTCAGTTTCACCTTTATTTATGAGGACAAGAGCAGCAACTAACACAGAAACTTGTGATATTAAAGACAAAGAACAACATGAAGATTGCTTTGACGGTGAATTGGATAATCAAGAACAGACACTAGAGTTGTTTCCATTGAGAAAAGAAGGGTTTTGTAGCAATGGTGACGATGGTGGGAAAGAGAAAGAGAGTGGCATTCACTGTTTCTATGAGTTTCTTCCATTGAAGAAGTAATCCTACTAAGACTTTTCAAGAGCAACATGTTTTTGTGTTATTAGATAACTAGATTAATTAATCAAAGAAGTTGTAGTGAGGAAAATTATTAATTAACTAGGTTGTTGTTTGGGAGTGAGGGCAGGCGTGTCTTTATGGTGTTGATGTTACATTTCATAAGCGTTTGCCTTAAAATGCACTTTGGACCACTTTCTTTAAATGTTGAAACGCTCAAAACAAAAATTTGAAAAATATAAGATTACACAGACACATAAAATTTGTTCACCAGATTAACATTTATGTGGATGTAGTGAGTTAGGGTTTTGGATTAGAAACCTCGCTTGATTTGGTTGCTGAATGTATCTAGTGATGATATCTAGTGTTACCACACTGATAACTCGTTATTACTATTCAACTTTGTAAAGGCGTAATTATCTATTTTAAAAGAAATTTACTAAAATATTACAAATTATTAAATATGTATATATAATACACATCATCTGTAATATTATATAGTTGTCAATTCTAGCATGCGTATCTTTGAGTTATAAATGTGCGAGAGACAAAAAGAATTGAGTTGATGTTGAAGTGACTAAGAAAAAGGGACGAATTTGGTTTGGGACTCGTTTTGTTCTCTCTTGACTTGCATGCCAACAACATGCCTTTACATTTTCTATTCACATATAAATTTTGTTCCTCAAATTCATTTCTAATTACATCAATCATACACAAAATTCATTCAAATTCAGGTACTTTCGCTTTGTTTTTTAGCGTTCACAATTCATCACAAATAATTAATATTTACTGTTTAAGTAAAATGCAGGGCTTAAATATCGTTTTAGTGCGTAACATCATATATTAGTACAAGGATTCAGTACTAAAATGTTTACATTTAAAAACTAGGAACATAAATAAGAAAGTGAAACATAATTTCCAAATCATGAACTAACTATATTTGTTTTGTTTGTATTGGGTCAAAAATTCTAAACTAATGTACATATTTAGGAACTTTTTTTATTTAATTTGAAATCCTTGGTGAAAATGCAATTATGTATCTTTGGTTGATTGAAAGTTCAATGACAGAGTAAAGGCCAATTCCTCATTACCAAAAATGAGAGAAAAGGGCCGACCTAGATTTCATAAAAACCAATATTTATAATTAATATTTTATAAAATAGAAACATACCACACTGTATATAAGTATAACAATAATACAGTCATTGGTATAAATTGAGAAAATACTCCACTTGAAGAACCTCCATTGTGGATGACCTAAAAAGAGGAAATAGGGGAGATATTGAGACGAATATGTAAAGAGAAATACTTTCAGATACTATAAACCTTCTTGTGAACACTTCAATTTAATTCAACAATTATATTATATTAAAATATAAGTATAAATTAGTTGAGAATTCCATTTTAATAAAATATGCAATGTGGTTGCTCTTAGCCACAATTAGTTTCAAATTGGTGGAAATCAAACAGGAGACAGAGAACGTGAGAAAATGAAAGAAGAATGGCTTTTAGAGGAGAGAAGAGACACGACAAAGGAAAAATCAAAGGAATAAGAAAACTGAGTAGCTTATTCATAGAAAAAGCCCCCGACACTTTCCTTTCTTTTTTCAAAAGATTCATTCATTCTTTTATGTTTCGTTGTACGATTCAATGACATTTTTTTCTTTAATAACCATTTTAGAAGAAAGATAGCGAATGATTTATTTGTTTGTATAGCGTATTTTGATGCATTATTATTCCATCTTCCTTTCTTTGTATTTGCTTTTTTCCATGATGATGTGTCTGTGATTCTTGCGAGCATGGAAGTAAGCAAAAATATAACTTTTATCAGTTTATACGACAAAAGTGAAAAGCAAGAAGATAATATTTATGGGTACAAGCATAGTCAACAGACTACCACACGTACAATATATTGTAGCAGTATATTTTGTTGTTAGGAAAGAAAGAAACATGAATATCATTAGTAACGTGTGTATCAAATAAGTTTCAACTACTGCAAATAATAATTCGAAAAAATTACACCTAGAGGCAGTTATTGAGTTATCTCTAACATTCTGGGACACTTAACAATACACGGACACTTTATTTGTAACTGTTGTTTTATTAGCACATCAGATTAATTAGAAGTTAACTATGTCGTCCACCAAGGAGACCAGGAAAACTGTATATTAGCGGGAAAAAAACATGACCACACATCTCGCTCCCCCCATCTACGGTCCATATTGAAGCTGTACAATTTGGACAAGACATATATCTGCCACCTTTACTCACCGTTGGATTTACTGATGCATCGACGGTCCTGATTGAAGTTTACACATCTCCTCTATCTTCACCATTTTACGCTTTTTGTCTCTGGTTTCCGTCGACCGTTCTTAGCAAAAACAGATTACCAAATTCTGATTAACCCATAATCTAATATTCACTCTTCATAACCCATTCACCAGGCTCCTCAATTGCAGGTTTCTTTTAAATAATTATCTAATTACCGAGCAACCTAAGTTCTACCAAGAGCTTGAGCTCATACATTAGGTGATTTTTTTTTTTATACAGGTCCGCCATGGAAGATCATTGCATGGTCATTCCAGGCGAATGGAACTCCCGCGACTCACTGTGGAATTTCTCCATCGATGAGAAAAAAATGTCAAGAATTGTTCCCGTTTGCCCCGGAATGTCTTTGTGTGACTTACAAAAAAACGTTGTCAAGGAGTTCTTCACCTTCACTGAACCCCCACCGCCTGCTGTTTTGAGCTACTGGCCACCCAACACCAAAGAACTCGCCACTGGACTGACCACACCACCGGTTATTTTGTCCAACGACGGAGCAGTTGCATACTTCTTCCATCATTTGGCCTCTCACAGAAGCATGAATCTGTTTGTCACTTTCGACACCAAAGGAGACGAGCAGGAAACGAGACAAGTTGATCAGAACCCTCTTTCATTCACAACACCAAACCAAACTACAAATCACAACCTCCGCCATTTTCGCCCATCTTCCACATCCTCATCCAAGATCCCCTCGTTCTCGCTGTTTGATGAAGATGAGCTCCTTCAAGAGAGTCCCACAAATCCTTTACATGATACCAGAACCCCCCAACCCTCTGCTCGGACTAGTACTCCTGCTTCCGCCCCTCCAAAGGTTCACTGCGTATCCATAAATGACGAAACCCTGTCTTGTGGCGATGAAATGTTAGAACAAATGTTCAATGAAGACCCTGATAACATCCCCGACGATTGGATAATTGACGATGTAGAGGAGCTTGCTTCAGAAAGTTCTCAACCTCCAGACATTGAATATGTACCGCCTCGTGGTTACGATAAAGACTTTTGGGAGCCTTTGCTAAATGACTCACTCGGTGGCTCCGATGCAGCTGACATCATGGCTGGTGTCCATGTCCCGAAGACAGCACCCAACGTCGTCCACCGCTCCACAGGTGATACAGTCCCACTGTCCCGCGATGATTCAACTGATTGGAAGAAATATCTCGACTCCCTCGGTGTACACCAACGAGATTCACCCCGTGGACACGATCATTCAGCGTCCACACGTACACCAAGCCGCGCATCGCCTACATGTACACCAAATGCAGCGTACACAAGTGCTTCTCACACACCGCCACCCACCCCTCCGTCATTTCGCGAGACAAGGCCACTTTCTGAGATTAGCGATGAGGAATTCGACTTACCACCTTTGTTCGATGATACCTCATACCAAGCCGATGCCGTCCCAGACATTAATTGGGAGGAATCCGATGTGGAACCTACTGTTGGTAAATTATATGCTAACAAACAAGACTGCCAAATCAGCTTAGCAATATACGCAATCAAAAAATGGTTCCATTTCAGACAGACGAGGACCACAAGGTATTCTTTTGTGCTTAGTTGCCATGACACAAAATGTGACTGGCGCATTCTAGCAAAGGAACTGACAAGTTGTGGATACTACACCATCAAGAAGGCACAACTTAACCACACCTGCCCCTTTGAGCTACGCAATGACTACAAGAAAAGGGCCACCTCCAAAGTCATTGCCCATGTCTACCGTTCCCGGTTTGGAGAGTCAAACCAGGGTCCTAAAGCAGCGCAGCTGCAGCAGCTGGTACTTGAGGACCTCCGCATCTGTGCCTCATACATGAAATGCCACATGGCAAAATCTCAGGCTCTCGACCTCACTGTTGGCAATCCAGAGGAGTCATATCTCAGCCTAGCTTCTTACTTTGAGAGGCTGAAAGCCACAAACCCCGACACGGTAACTGCCATAGAGACTGAATTAGATGATTTTGGTGAAACTCGTTTTCTCTATGCTTTTCTTTCCTTTGGTGCTTCAATTCAGGGTTTCCGGCGTGTGCGACATGTCCTTATTATAGATGGCACACATCTTTCTGGAAAGCATAAAGGGGTTATTCTCACAGCCAGCGGCCAAGATGGCAACTTCCAAGTGTTTCCTCTAGCTTTCGCTGTCGTCGACGGAGAGACTGATAGTTCATGGGTATGGTTTCTTTCTAAGCTGGAGAGGATTATAGCTGATTCCAATACCCTTTCTATTATTTATGACCGACACATATCACTCGTTAAAGCTGTCAAACTCATCTTCCCCAAGGCACACCACGGCGCATGCATTGTCCATATAATGCGCAATGTTGTATCTCGTTACATGAGCAAAGGGCTGGCGAAAATGGTTTGTGCAGCTGCATTCTCCTACAAACGCAAGGACTTCGATGACAACTTTGGTAAAATAAGGCAAGCCAGTTCCTCATGTGCTAAATACCTTGAAGACATTGGTACTTCTAGGTGGTCTAGGACATACTTTCCAGGAAACCGATACAACCTCCTTACAAGCAACGTCGTAGAGCAGCTTAACAACGCCTTAACCAAATCCAGAGATTCACCAATTGTTGAGCTCTTCATGTTCATCCAACGCATGTTGACTCGATGGTTTTCTGCCAGAAGAACTAAGTCCACCAAGCACAGGGGTTTAGTCACCCCCGAGGTTGAAGCTGTTATGCAGACACACATCAGGCTCACCAAAAGCAGCAAAATAAATAACATCACCGACTGGCAGTTTCAGGTAAAAGGTATTTTCGGTCACGGGAACACTGTTTACCTAGACACCAAAGTTTGTACCTGCCAGGTTTTTCAGAAACTTAAAATCCCCTGTGGCCATGCGATGTTGGCGGCTGATTCAATAGGCTTCTCATATGCCCAGCTTGTTGGAGACTACTACAAAACTCAGTCATGGATCGAAACCTACTCTGGTGTCATATACCCTGAAGCACCAGTCGGGGAGCTCCCCATACCTCCAGCAATTGATAGGCTCACTCTCTATCCTCCCTACACCCGTCGCCCCTCTGGCCGCCCGAAGGACAAGCGCATCCCGTCAACTGGAGAAATTCAGGTATCAATACACACGTACACCTTTTTTAGTTAACAACATACACTTCCATGTATTAATGCTTATTTAATTTTTAAAGGTACCTAAGAAGACAAAAGTCAACAAATGTGGTCGTTGTGGTGTCTCGGGACACAACAGGACCAACTGTGTCGTTCCCATCTGACCTGCTAGGTGAATCCTATATCCACGGGATTCTGCTTTTGGATAGCGCCTTCACCTTTATAACAGCCCGTTTGTGTTAATCTTTTTTGGTTGTAAGATCATGTTAAAACCCATATTTAAACATGTAATGGCTGTGAAGCAAACGCTGCATTACATTCATAGACTTCCTGCTTTGCTAATCAATCTAGGTGTTGAAAAGAAGGACAGTGTTGGCCAGGTGTACAGCAACAAGGCAGGTCATGTACCCACCTTGATACAAATATGTGTACACGTGGATACATATGTCCAGACCGGATTTATCCACATCCACCTGTACACGTCTGCTCGTTGATGTAGATACTCTTTCAGTATCCACATGAAGTTCACTTCCAGTATCCATGTGAATACTGCGATAACCACTATCCATGTGAATACTGCGATATCGAAGTTCACTTAACATAACTCATTCATAAATTTGTATCGGTCTCCACGTCTACACACATATGTTTACTATCCACAGAGCATTATTGGGTATCCTCATATAAACACATAACATTGATTTATTAAGAATTAAGAGCTTCCCCACATTTATCCAGTATTCACATGGATACTACACAGATAGATAAATAGGTGTGTACACGTGGATACTGAAGATGTTGCTACAATATGTGACTGCATGCTTAAGTGTACAGGCAGATGGTCTTTCAGTGTCCACATGAGCCACACTTTCAGTATCCATGTGAATACCGTGGCATCGTCATCTGGTTAATGTCTCATTGAAAAATCAACATGTGTTAAAACCTCCGTGTATTATAGTACAGTACCATGTTCCCACCTCGATACTTTTGATGTACTAAAGGAGTCCATCTAAGCGTGTACATAACATTGTTCATTAAACGTCTTTCCAAGTGCGTACACGGGGATACTAGACGATGCCACGGTATTCACATGGATACTGGAAGTCTGCCTCATGTAGATTCTCTAAGACCATCTTCATGTACACTTAACTCCTGTATCCACGTGTACACACCTCTTTATCCATCTTCGTTTAAGTTTTTGTGTCAACCCGCCATATGGATACAACTATGTGTACACGTGGATACTGGAGTTATGGATACTGGAGGTACTAACACATGTTGCTTTTTCAATGAGAAAAAAACCACATGACGATGCCACGGTATTCACATGGATACTGGAAGTCTGCCTCATGTAGATTCTCAAAGACTGAATTCATGTACACTTAACTCCTGTATCCACGTGTACACAACTCTTTATCCATCTTCGTTTAAGTTTTTGTGTCAACCCGCCATATGGATACAACTATGTGTACACGTGGATACTGGAGTTATGGATACTGGAGGTACTAACACATGTTGATTTTTCAATGAGAAAAAAACCACATGACGATGCCACGGTATTCACATGGATACTGGAAGTCTGCCTCATGTAGATTCTCAAAGACCATCTTCATGTACACTTAAGCATGCAGACACATATTGTATCCATAACTCCTGTATCCACGTGTACACACCTCTTTATCCATCTTCGTTTAGTTTTTTGGGTCAACCCGCCATATGGTTGCAACTACGTGTACACGTGGATACTGGAGTTATGGATACAACATGTGTCTGCATGCGTAAGTGTACATGAAGCTGGACTTCGAGTATCCCCATGACGCACACTTTCAGTATCCATGTGCGTACACGTGGATACTATGCCGCCGGTATATGCGGTACACCAACGCCACTGCAGTGTGTACACGTGGATAATAAATATTTATACATGGATACTAGGTACTTGGTCTATCAATATGTCTACTATCCACTTGTTCATTAAACGTGGATAATAAATATTATACATGGATACTAGGTACTTGGTCTATCAATATGTCTACTATCCACGTGGATACTGGAGTTATCGAGACAATATGAGTCTGGTCTTAGAGTATCCACATGAGGCACACTTCCAGTATCCATGTGCGTACACGTGGATACTAGGCCGCCGGTATATGCGGTTCACCAACGCCACTGCAGTGTGTCCACGTGGATAATAAATATTCTACATAGATACTAGGTAGTTGGCCTATCAATATGTCTATTATCCACTTGTCTTCCTGTTTGTATCTATATGTCTATTATCGATGCTTGCACACGTTTTAATGGACAATGTTATCATGTACACGCTTCAATTAACTCCTTTACTACATGAAACGTTTCGAGGCGTGTGTACTTGGTACGTTAAGTTTGTAATTGGTAAGACCAACTACGTGATCCACATGCGCAGCCAAATTGGTAAGACCAACTACGTGTACATGTGGTATTCTTAGAGACCATGAAGCTGGTCTTTCAGTATCCACATGAGGCCAATCTTTCAACGTAGACGTGGATACTTTTATGGATACAATATGTGTCTGCATGCGTAAGTGTCCATCAAGCTGGTCTTTCAGTATCCACATGAGGCACACTTCCCGTATACATGTGTGTACACGTGGATACTATGCCGCCGGTCTATGCGGTTCACCACGACTACGGCAGTGTGTACACCTAGATAATAAATATTCTACATGGATACTAGGTAGTTGGTCTATCAATATGTCCAGTATCCACTTGTCTCCGAGTTTTAATAAATCAGTGTTTTGTCTTTATATTAGGATACCCTAGAATGTGGATGGATACTAAACATATGACTAAGGACTTCTGTACACTTGGACACACAAATCACTCACTATGTCTACTGTCCACCTGTACGCACTTGTGTGTCCTTACGTCGAGAATCGAGATAGGCGGGGCGTTTAATAAACAATGCAAAAATGTACACGCTTAGATGGACTCCTTTAGTACATGAAACATATCGAAGTGGGTACATGGTAACGTCCTATATTTGAACTTTGTAGTCATAGTTTGAAAATGTGTATGTAATACACGGAGGTATTAACAAATGTTGATTTTTCAATGAGAAATAAACCAAATGACGATGCCACAAAATTCACATGGATACTGGAAGTGTGCCTCATGTGGATACTTAAAGAGCATTTCCATGTACACTTAAACACACAGACACATTTTGTATCCATAACTCCTATATCCACGTGTACAAACCTCTTTATCCATCTTCGTTTAGGGTGTACACGTGGATACTGGAGTTATGTATACAATAGGTATCCGCATGCGTGTACACACATTGTATCCATACGTACATACAACTTTGGGAATCCACATGAGGTACTATACAGTTGTCGGCTTGTATCCAAAACTACAGTATCCACGTCTACACACATTGTATCCATATGTCGGCTGCACCCTATACAATACACACAGAGCCATTACATGATGTGTGTACCCGTGGACATTGTAGTTATGGATACAATACGTGTCCACGTCCTACAGTGTAAATGAAGATGGTCTTTCAGTATCGACATGAGCAACACTTCCAGTATCCATGTGAATACCGTCACATCGTCATGTGGTTTATTGCTCATTAGAAAATCAACATGTGTTAATACCTCCGTCTATTACATACACATTTTCAAACGATGAATACAAAGTTCAAACATAGGACGTTACCATCTACCCAGCTCGATATGTTTCGTGTACCAAAGAAGTCCATCTAAGCGTGTACATTTTTACATTGTTTATTAAACGCCGCCCAATCTCGATACTCAACGTATGGACACACATGTGCGTACACATGGACACTACACATAATGATCGATTAGTGTGTACACGTGTACACAGTTTCTTGGTCATATGTTCGGTATCCATTCAACATTCTTGGGTATCCTCATACAAACACATAACACTTATGTATCAACGACCACACTTATGTCTAGTAGCCATAAGTGTGGACCCTCTTTGACAAAATCAATGTTATGTTTTATATGAGGATACACAAGAATGCTGGATGGACACTAAACATGACTAAGCAATTATGTACACGTGGACACCGAAATCGTGTACATGTACCGTCTCGAGTTGGGTACATCGTAACGTCTTACTAACCACATGACGATGCCACGGTATTCACATGGATACTGAAAGTGTACCTCATGTGGATACTTAAAGACCATCTTCATGTACACTTAAGCATGCAGAAACATATTGCAGCAATATCTTCAGTATCCACGTGCACACACATCTTTATCCATCTTCGTTTAGGGTTTAGGATTTAGCTGCCAAATGGATACAAAAGTGAGTACACGTGGATACTAGGCGAAGTGCTACATTTTTCTAATATCTACGTGGACACGCAGTCTTATCCATGTGTTTATTATCCACCAAGGGTTCTTGGGTATCCTCGTATAAACACATTACATAGATTTCTTTAAGAGTGACCACACTTATGTATCAAAGAGCGCACAGTACACACATTGTACATAGTTTCTTGGTCATATGTTCGGTATCCATTCAACATTCTTGGGTATCCTCATACAAACACATAACACTTATGTATCAAGGTGGTCCACACTTATGTATCAACGACCAAACTTATGTCTAGTAGCCATAAATGTGGACCCTCTTTGACAAAATCAATGTTATGTGTTTATATGAGGATACACAAGAATGCTGGATGGACACTAAACATGACTACGCAATTATGTACACGTGGACACCGAAAGCGTGTACATGTACCGTATCGAGTTGGGTACATGGTAACGTCTTACTAACCACACGACATGGTAAAGTGAGTACACGTGGATACTAGACGAAGTTCTACATTTTCCTAATATCCACATGTACACGCAGTCTTATCTATATGTTTAATATCCACCAAGCCGTTGAAGCATCCACATGTACACCGTATTATCCACATGTACACGTCGTTGGTCAAATATTTCTTAACAACTTAAGTTGTGGATTTTAAATATTTCTTATCTAACCTAAAAACATGGACAACCATGATCAAACCTTCATACATCGCTTATACACATTAGGTCTTAAGTTAACAAAATACATCCAACAAGCACGTCACAACTTAGAAAAAAGAAAACCAACCTAGAACACCGAAACAAACCAAAAACACTAAAAAATATTGCTTACGAACACCCACATAGTAGCGTACAAAGACACAACCCATCCAAATCACAATCAAACATACAAAGGCACAACCCACCCCTTGTAAAGATCCATGGCATACTGCTTCCTAATGATGTCGACAACCTCATCTTTCAGGCCCGAGTTTCTAACATCCATACCATTCGCATGCATCTCCATGGACTTTGCAGCCAAAGGGACACAATCTCCACCCCGCCCGTTCTCGTATACACCTACAACCCTCTCAATCAAGAACGGAGCAAACTCATGCTCGCCGGCATCAACAGTTGGGCTCACCTTACGGGCAATGTACGGTAGCATCCTAGACATATCTGCCAGCAACTCACCAACTTCTTCATCTGAATTCAGACTTGGGTTTAGGTCAAACACCAAAACTCTCCACTCCGATAGACTAATGCACAAGCCTACCCAATGACTTCCACCCCACTTCATTGGCGTATAAAGCCTATCCACCTCCACACCCCATGTCATATTCTTCATAGTCAGATATTTCGTTACCCTTGCATCGGCCACAACTATAGTCTTATCATTAGCCGCCTTAAACGATCTCGCTCTCCCCTGCAAGTGACAGGAAAACCACGGCGGCACGAACATACCCTGATTCATCAAAACAGCCCCTCCATGTCTCTTCTCAACGAACTTCATCAACACCTCCATATACTGTTCAACAGAAATTCAGACAAATGCAAAATGGTTAAGACGCTTAAACGTAAAAAAATTAAAAAATTGAGAGCTTCTTCAAATTTACCTTATCAGACAACATATCCTGAGACGTTGCTAGATCAATGAAAAACTTATTGTTCAGGTCGTCTTTGCCTCCTGCCTTGGCATGCACGCTGTCAGCAAGATCACAAAAAGTCATCAGTTAACATCTGTTTTGAGTACAAGCAAATGCAACGAAAATAACCAACCAAACTCACGCTTCCTGTGCCGATTCCAAAACCTTTATAAAGGCTGGATAATCACAGTCTTCCACAGTGGGGACTATTTCCGGTACTTCATAAGGGTCTTTCGTTAGAAACAAGGCAGCAAATGGGCTTCCTGCTCACCTGGTCTGCGCGGCTCTATTAACACACTAGGCCCAACTTCCAAACCAACCTGTCAAGATATAAAGGCAACGCACACGTCAGTTCATAAAGACGTCTACAAATATTAAAAAAAACGAATTAATCCATTGTCCAGGTGTACAACGCAGACTATGTCCACCACCTATTCCTACTGTCCAGGTGGACAATACACAAAGATACCGAACAACCCTAACAACAAATAGGGACATATAACAGCAAGTAAAAAAGTACAAACCCATATGTTCTGACGGGTAGACACCTACCTAAAAGAAAACTAACCCTTACAACAAAAAAGGTCATATACCTGTACCGTGTCCTTCTTGCTAGCTTCACAGGTTTGGAAGCAACTGTCAGGTCTGCTTACAGTCACCTACAAAACACAAAGCAAAAAGTGGATGAAATAGAGAACAAACACCCAACACAAAACACCAATCTGCCTAATTAACTAGATCATAGTGGACAACAAAAAGGTGTCCACCTAACAATGTAAGTGTCCATATGTTCAATCAAAAAGGGTATCCAGCAAAATCATACTTGATCTCCAACAGTTCCAGCCACACTCTCATCAACAGTTGCAGACACGGTCTCCTCATCCCCACCAACGTTTGGGTTCTTCGGAGTCAGGGCATCACAATACACCATCTAAAAGAAAAGAAAAAAAAATAAGCTATTAATAGTGCTAAGATAGACAACCAAAAAAAATTCCACCATACACCTAAAGTGTTAGTGTGGACAATAAAAGAGTGTCCACCAAAAAAAATTACCTCCCTCCCCTCGACAGCTAAAGCCTCAATCGTATCATCTCCCCCATCAATGGTATCCTTAGGAGTCATGGGATCACTAACGACCCTCTGAAAAAAAACAAAATCAAAAAGGTATTACTAGTGTTAAGATAGACAACAAAAAAAAAATTCACCATACAACTAAAGTGTATTGGTGGACAATAAAACAGTGTACACAAGTTAATACCTGCTCCCCAACAGGTCCAGACTCACTCCCCTCGACGGGTACAGCCGCCCTCGTATCATCTCCCCCATCACTGGTCTCCTTAGGAGTCATGGGATCACTATCGACCCTCTTTTAAAAAAATGGCAAAAACATTTTAAAGTTGAACAAAAGAAACAACATTTAACCATACAGTAAAATAAAACAAACTTCTGCAAACCTGGTTATCATGCGATGTTACCGCATCCGCCGCCCCGGCTACTAAATTAGCCGATGTTTGTTCCTGCAAAACCCCGAAATCAACGTACGTGTTGCTACCAGCTACGAATATCTCAGGCCCACTCTTGCTTGCCTGCGGACATAAAACAATTTTATTTTCCGACGTGTGCATTCAACGTAGGATATAATGAAATGTACCGTAGCTTCAGACGTCCCAATGTAACCCTGAACAACAACATCCAACCTCTCAGCATCCTGAAAAGAATGGTAACGAAATTAATATAGGAAACAAATACGTAAATAGAGACGATTAATAGCGCCCAACAGACAAAAAAAAAAAATACCTCAACTGTTAACTTGTTACCGGGACTGCGGCCACCTATATCATCGGCTACGAAGCTACTATCCTGCCCATCAACGTAACTAAGTGGGTTAACATTGGCTAACACGCCCAATGGACCACCCCCGCCTAAACCTACCTGACTATCAGCAACGAAGTAGGTGTTGCTAGTCGTGCCGTCGTATAAAACATTACCGTCCGGACTCGGCCTCCCACCATCCGCCCACTGCAGAGGGATCCCGTCTCCTTGCTTCATCCTAACTAACAACCGTGGTGCCTCGTCAGACGAGAAACTGTCATCATCGCCGCTTTTCTGAGCTACTACTTCCTCTCTCATCAAATGCAACTCATCCGACCCATCATCGCCAACCTGGTTGTTAGGACTTCCAACACCTTGTTGAGATCCTCCACGATCTTCACCACCATCAACATCCCGTTCAGAACCTCCACCATGTGGAGAACCTCCACCCTGTTGAGAAGCTACACCCTGTTTCCTAACAGAGTCACGTTTCCTACCCCTTCTGCGACCAACTCGCCTAACAAGTGACCTAACAGTTTTCTTCAACAAAACAATCTCATTCTTCAAAGTCTCAACCTCCAAAGTCAGACGGGCAACAACTATATCTACGGGCCTTTCCGAACAGCCACCCGAATGACCATCTCCTCCCTGATTCATAGAAGGCCCCTCTCCGTCACACTCCACAACATCAACCCTTTCACCCACCCTTCTCTTCTTCTTCTTGACACCGCCGTGAACATAAAGTTCCACGCGCATGTCACCTCCACCCCAGTCTGTCTTGCGGAATACCCTGCCTTTTTCAATCTTCCCTGCCATGTAAGCAACCTCATGATCCATCCTCTCGTCGTCGAAAGGAATCCACTCCTCCCCACCCATGGTTGATAGCTCAAGCATGGGTTGCACTTTTAGCTACAAAAAAATACAAAAAACAAGTTACAATCAGACAGAAACTAGCAAGAAGGAGAATTACATAGAAAGAAAGCAGTCTGTATCCATACATACACCTGAATTGTTGTCCACAATTTAAAGACCATAAAATCAATCAACTCATTGTACACATGTACACGATTGCGGTGTCCACATGCACATCAATTTTTAATGGTCTATCAAGCACACAATGGGATTATGATTCAACCAAAAAATTGACACCCCCCGTCTAAATGTTGTACACGCGTAAAGAATTCAAGAACCAAAAAAAAAATCACACATAATATCCACGCAAAATCTCCCCAAGTTGTCTACAAAGAAGTACACGTGGACACTAACGAGGTGTACACCTCGTAAAACTACATATCCCATAACGCTTACGCAATTACGTATCCAGCGTAAACATCAATTCGGTGTCCACGCGTACACTATAAACAACAATACTATCTAACATCCAAACTTATAACATTTTAAACACACTGCCACCTACCCACATAAATAAATGTGGAGTCGAGTATACCTCAGGGTCGTGCTCAGCGTTACGAATGTCGATTATGTTCAACCCCGCGTGTTTCGGTAAGATGGACTTCTTGTAATCTTTCGTTGTCTCCTGCATCAACCCAACCATTTTCGTTGTCTCCTGCATCAGCCGCTTAACGAACTCCCCAATTGGATCTTCAACCTTATCAAGAATCTTAGGGCCAGGCTTCATGGTACTAATTGTCCACAGATAGGACTCTCTCCCCCAAGGAAATGCGAAAAACTTCCTAAGATCCTCCACTAGCATAACATACTTCAAACTCGGCCTTGGATTCTGCGAAGTCCTCACCAATACACCATCCACGATTATTATGAGACAGAGCCTGAGCCTACGCCAACCCTTCATTTTGTAATCACCAGCAACAACATTGACGAGGTGATCTAGTGTCACAGAACGGTCATCGCCAATGAGTTTCTCCCAGAACTCGTAGTTCTTATCCGTAGGCTTGGGCTCGTACACGTGAGTGTATCCATCTTCGAACTCACCACAGGGGAGACCCGTAACAGCGCCAAACTTGGCCAATGAAAATCTAAAAGGATTTCCACCGAATACCGGCCATAACTCGAACTTCTTTTTCGTGATCAATTGCCTCACTATCATGGCGTGACCAAGCTTCCCCGACATCGCACACCGGCGGGCAGGTAGTTCCATAAGCCTCCCAAAAGGTGACCGCAACAAAATTTCCCACTCCTCCGAGCCTTCCAAGACATCGCGCACAAACAAAAGCAAATCAACCGTCGAATAACAATTTAAACGCCGATCCGGGAATCGATCCGTGGCAAACAGTCGCTTAGGAAGCTTCAAGTCCACACCATCGACGTCGCCTCCGCCTGAAATAGAATCGACCCACCAAATAATTATCACACAGCCCCAAGATTGAAGTCGTTTAACAAAAAAAAAAAAAAAAAAAATCCGATCAAGAACTCACCGGAAATCTCTTTTCCGGGCCGTTTCCGTCGAGAAGACATACGTAAATCGGAGATTAACCGAGACTCAGATGCTAAACCACCTTACAACTCGCCGTCGCACGATTCACTACAAAGGAGGAGGTTTCTTGTTCGGTGGAAAACAAAAGGACAGCCAATGAGAAGAAGAAGAAAATATCTCAAATTAAAAAGGGTTTATAATTTTGTCTCGGGTACACAACTGCTAACAAAAACAGTAAATTTGAATTTTAAAAAAACAAAGACAAGAGTAACGAAACCTAACTAGAAGGGTACCACAATTATATGTTTAGTTACACAATCTAGAGGGACTTTTTATGACTTTTCACACAATAACTGCTCCTTTAGGGGAAACTGTCTCCACGTGCAAGAGAATCTCGGAAACTGTCTCCAGATGAAATTAACTCTAATAATTCATATATCATGTAACGGTCAGGGAAAGTGGATGATGTATGTATGACCAACGTGGGATCATCTCACCAATACAGTAGAACTACATATATTAACGCATGACCATGATGGCTAATTCGCATAAATTAATGTTTTTATCTTTCTTTTTAATTAAACCAAAAACATCTCATCCGCCTAGGCGCTTACAAAGCTGATTTGTTGTTTTAAAGCATATTAGTTTAATTTATAGATGAGGGCACGTACTATTCAGTGCAAGGATGGTTTTGGATCTCTAGGTAATTTGTATTGTCTCTAGCTAGAGAACCCCCTAATATATAACTGCAGTAGAAATCTAAACCAAGAAACCCCATCCATTAATAAATCTGATTTTATGCCAAAAAAAAAAAAAATCTGATTCATGCTTACTAGCTAGTCACATGTAATAGCACCATTATTGCTAGTTTTTATAAAAGGTATCTAGAGGATATTTTCATTAACATAAAACTATTAAATAAAAATAAAAAAAGAAAGAAAAGTGGAAAATGAGTTTTTGTTGAGATACCCAACAAAAAAATTACAAGATACTTATTTCACACATGTCACTTTATTATGATTGTAACGAATTTTTGAACACATTTAACTAAATTATTTGAGTTCATAAAAAGCTAAATTATTTGAAATAATTAATATCATATGTCTAAGATAATGTTCAATGTCGATGCTTTTAATACACAAAAAGATACTACATCTATTTCACTTTATTTAGTGTTTTAGAAAAAAAAATTGTTACAAATTAAGTGATGTTCTCACTATTCTAGATGAAAATTTAATATATGTTGACATTTATGATCAATTACATAATACTACATTTTTTCATTGCCTGAACTAATTTTATTTCATAAGAATTTTATATAACCAAGGTAACTTTAATAAAAGTTGACATTTTCGTAATATTTGTGTATTAACCTCAAAAACCAAGTGTAATGAAAGATAGGGAGTATGTTTTTATACTATTCTCACAAATTAGATCATTATTTGAATTTCTAATTAACTCGCATCTTGATTGTAAAAGAAAAAAAAAGAAGAACATTGAAGTAGATAATAATGGGGTGACTGGTTGGAATACAACAAGAGACTTTAGTTTTAATTTCCACTACAATCATAAAATTACCAAATATGCTTTATCTTGTTTACTCAAAAAGTAGAAAAAAATGGTTGTGGCAATCTTGTTTTCTAAAGCATGATTTTGTTAGCTATAAAAAAATATTACTATAGGAATATTTTTTTCATTTTTATTATTATTTTTATTTAATGTTTATAGTTACATATACTACAACTACATAAAAAAAACATACATAAAAATTCTACCGAATTTTTTTTATAACTATATCCCAACCAATCACCCCCCCCCCCTCCTCCTATATTAAGGCGGCCATCTAGTTGTGCCAAACACACACGTCCATCGTAAGTATGATAACTTGTTATAGTTTGAACCTTTGAAAAATAAAATGACAGCTAAAAATACTTGACAAAAAATAGGCGAATAATTGACCGACACTAGTCATTGATAATTTAAAGAACCTTTTAAGTGAACCTCCAAAGATGGAAGAGACAAATATAAGGGAAGAAGAGGAGAGATATAGAACGGAATTGACAAGACTGAAGAAGGCTCTTGAGTGTGAAAGTGTGAGGGACAAAATGGTGGCAGGCATTGAGGTGGACCTTTGGTTGGTTTAGCTTGGCTGTGAATCTCCCGTCTCCTCTTATTCTCTGCAATTCTTATTTTCTTATATTTTGGTTCAATGTGTCATGTGATTCATTCCTCTTCTTTATTTCTACTTCTCTCCCTTTGAGAGACAAACCAATTTATTAAAAAACAAACGATTAAAGCCTATTTTCAAGACTTTTTATATTGTGTCAGTGATCTCTCCTATCATGAGATCATCATAATACATACAATGCCCTCATGTGTACGTGTATACGTTATACAAACATTCACATTAGACACTATATTAATATTCTGACAATGTAAGACTGCATCACATTCTCTGTTATATTGCATTAATTAGCTATTGAAGGTCGTAGCTATTTTTGTCCAATTTATTTTATTTTCTCAGTCCGTCTACCATTTTTTTTTGTCAACCTAGACATGTTTTGGTTTGTTCAAAAAAAAAAAAAAGACATGTTTTGTTGTAATAATATACAACATGGGTTGATGTTGATGTTGTTGTTGTATAAGTATTGATTGATATTGCAGATAAATTGACTGAAAAAGATTGAAATCGACAGTGTTTCTTTTTTTGTACAATTTGAAATTTACAGTGTTGATTACAGAAATTGAAGAGTAGGTGTGTGTGTACTGTGTAGTAGAGATAGGGTTGGGTCAAAACATAAATAGGAGTCTAACGAATCTAGTCTTTGTATGTTGTGATTTCAAGGCCTTAATTTGTATTTATCTCCTCTCCACAATCAATATTGCACAGTCCTATGGCTACGCTCGGTGGAATGTTTTTCTTTTAGTTTTTCTTTTGCTACTCTCAGGCTTCACCTACGAGTGAGAAAGTACATTGACCCAAAAAAAATATTTAATTAAATAAAGATGTCTCTGTGAGATCTATATATTTCTAGATAGCTAGCGATGCCAATCAAGAATTCAAATCTGCTGAGTGGGAATAAGTCAATACAAAACCCCATCCACCAGGGTTAAAGAAACACAGATTAGCGGATTACGTTAACTGCAAACGGCCGGTAGTCTTAAACATGTCTAGTAGTATTTGGTGTTGGATATGAGATTGATCCCTAACACGATACTTCAATAATAAGATACAGGTATAAACAATAGTGTAAATTTTAATTATACAATTCTAACTAATATAGTGGTCAAAAATAATAGTTTACAATATTCAACTATTTTATTTTTTGAAATTCAACTATTTTTACTCATCTTGTGAAATTAGATATCAAAAAACCTCTTAAACAAAAGATAACTCATCATATGTTACTTTTATACCAATAATTATTCCATCAACATGTATCTTCAATTTCAAAATGTCTATAAATTTTCTAACTTCTCACTAGAGACGTTTCAGCAATGATTATATTAACCTTATAAATTCTGATCTTCTGGCGATGATAATTCCACATATCTCCTTCATCATCCTATTTTATTATCTTTTTCACTTTTGAAATAGCGAAAAAGCCTAAAATCAACGTTTATAGTCAGAGATTTGAAAAAAATAAACGTCAAAGTTACAACAAATTTGTCCATATTATAATTGTGAGATAACATTTCTTAGACCAACATTATCGGCCACTTTTACCTTGGTCCTTAGGTGAAAAATGTGTGGGCCCCACCACTTTGGTGGAAAAATTGTCCCCCATTGTCCTTAAATAAGGAACGTCCGCCATGTTGTCTTTCACTATTTGCGGGCCCCACTAACAAGTGGTGACCCGCAATTAGTCGGTTTTTAATTTTTAATTTTTTTAAAGCACAAAACAAAAAAAACATTTAAAAAACAAAAAAACCCCACAAAGTCCCACCGATAAGGTTGCTCTTAGACTCCTCTATTACTACCATGAAAAATGATTCATAACTTTGTCCAATTTCAATTAGATATATAACTGGAAAACTTTTGATTAAGATAGAATTTGTGATTTTAAATGTTTTTCTTTCTCCTTGATGTACTTCCACTACCCAATTTAAAAGCGTTTTACGTCAAATGAAATTTAATCGCTAATAGTATTTTTGGCTTTAATTAGCAGTAAATGTTCCTCTTACATTTTGTGAACTTAATGTCTCTCTTACTTTAATTTTCACCTTATATTCATTCTACTTGCTAATTTTACTTATACTCTCTGTTGAACACCGCTGATTGTAGGTACAACAGTTTAGATTGATGTCAGTGATGGAATGTTTGTGCTTCAGTTGTCAGATTTGACATTGAAATAATCAAACTTCCCTCAAAACCTGCATCAAATCTTTTTTTTTAAGGTATTTTTGTCCAAACTTTAAACAATTTTTTTGATTACCATTAAGTGTATCAGAAATCACAACACAAGTGAAATAGACGAACTAGGAATATAATATATATTTGAAGAAAACGAAACAAATCAATTTCAACATATATAAGACTTTCAAATTTACAGCCAAACACCACATAATCAGTCTATAAATATCAGATAATCCACAAAAAAGATTGTTCTATAATAGAAAAAAGATTGATTGTTTGACATCTTATTGTCACAAAATATAAAATACTATATTGACAACTATTTTTATTACTGCAGATGATTGTCACACGGTTTAGAAAGATGCTTTTCAAATTAAACTAAACATACCAACCACTTAAGCAATAATCATGATGGAAAATCACCAAATATACATGAAGAAAAAAGCAACAAAATCATAAAACAAAGAACGAAAATCTCTCGCTGATATGATTGTGGTATTGTTTCAAAATGATACACACATTTCTTTTTATAGTTATCTCTTTCTCCATTTTCAGCTAAATTTATTTTTCTTGGTTTTAAAAATACTAGCACGCATTTTTTTAGAGAAATTTCCTAGGATAAACCTAAAATTTTCTTTTTATCACAAATATAGACTTTAAAAATAAAAATGACCAAAATAGACTTAAATGTTTTATAAAAAATAAGTAAATGTACACTTATACCCTTTGGGTTAACTAATTCTAAACTTTTTTGTTTAGAGTTGAAGAGTGTGATTTCGGGGGTAGGATTTCCAATTTTAAAAAGCTACATTGATTATTTGTGATTTTGAAATCTATTTTATGATAAAAACTTTAAAAAGTATATTTAAGAGATTTGCTCTTTTTTAATCTTCAATGCCTTTCTGCACAAAAATCTTGGAAGAGTGAAACTGTATTAATAATAAAAAAATGTGAAACTAAATAAAATTGTAGATAAATTCCGCGCTTATGTGGAGTAAAGAACTCTAATATACTAAACGAGTCTGATTTTGCTCTTTAAAAAAAAAGAGCTATAATCTGTCATATTTTTTTAATAATATAGATATATGCTTGTTTTGTTGACACTGATATGATATTTTTTTTATAACACTGGATAATTATGCATTATTAATTATGAGAAATATTACATAGACGATATTATTGCCGACAATTATACATGTTTTATGTGGATTCACGTCTGACTTCATCACCCTGAGCCGATCTTTGAGATCCATTTCTGACGGTACGCCTTGCACTATGCTGAAAATTCTTATAAATTTTTTCTCCAATATATATAATTTGTCATTCATTTTTTTCGGAAATTGAAATCGTCTTAGTGTAAAAACTGCAACATAAGTTACCTTTAAGCTGCAACATAAATTTTTAATTTACATTCAGAAGTTCCAGTTTCAGCTGTCTTCTAAATATTTGGGCCTAAAAGTTCAAATACTAAAAATCGGGTCTAGTTTTAAGATGGAGATAGAAGTTACTTAGCCCTGAATCCATCACATTCTCTATCTAAACAATGCCCGTTTTAGATTATCTTGAACCGTACCACAGCCGAAAGACAAATTTGTAGCCACATTTTAAATTTGGATAACTCTAATGAACCATACACATTGCTACCAAAATCCAACTAAAAAGGAAACCCAAATATTATAAGTCTTCAAATTTAAAACCAATTGTGATAGGAAACAAAGATTGAACCAAGCGAAATTCGGTTTACATATCAAACCGAAAAGAGTGAAGGTAAATAACAAAGATTGAAAACAACACACAAGTCCACATAACATCATCGCCAAAGGGAAATGATGTTATTTTTTATTAATGAAGAAGCAAACAAGCATTTTTAAAGTAAAAGAGGTTTTATCAATTCTTGTTGGCAATGAAAAGCCCCCACTTCTGTTCACCCGAAGCAGTTCTCTCCAGCTTCGCCTTCCATCCTCCAACAATGTCCTCGTAGTCCTCCTGTGTTTATTTTAAAATAAGCTTTGTTAGATACTCGAAGACAGTGAATCAATAGATACAGCTTCGAATGTTGTTTTATATTAACTAGAAACAGAAAGATACTGACTTTGGAGAAGTCGGAGATGAACTCTTCCTTTTCTTTCTCCACCTTCTCTAGTTCACGTCTCAGGACTTGCATAAACTGTAATAATCCAAAACACAAACTCTATTAAATCTAATAGTTCCCAGTTTCGAAAATGTAGATATAATAGATTTATTTACCTGATCAGTACGGTCCTCTGCAATCACATCGTTAAAGCCTGCGTCCTTTAGCATCTACACATTGAACATTTGTGTGAGACTTAGAGAAAGGGGCTTGATACACACACAAAAAAAGGGATAAGATCTGTGATGTAAAAACCAAACCTGTCCATATGCTTGTACATCATGGAGATCATAACCTCTCTGTTTGATGTACTCAGAAAACTCAGGAGATGGAGTTTCCGAGCTCTTACAGTAGTCGCTGATGAGCACTTTGCCTCCCGGTTTAAGCCACTTGAAGAAAGTCCTGAACAAAGCTGGTTTGTCCTGTTTTTAAAAAGAGAGAGAATGAGTTAAGCATTCACAGTGATAAACATCCAAGAGAGAACTGAGATTAAGTTTGTGTACTTGGATGTGCAGAATAGTGTCACGGCTGTAAATGACATCGAACGAATTCTCCGGGTAATGTTTTATGGTGCAATCCGCTACCTCAAACTCAACCGAGCAGTTGAGTCCAATAGCACGTTCCAATGCGAACGAAATCATGTTGACAGAGAGATCGATACCAACGACATGAACATCGAAGTTCTCAGCCATGTAGAAGTCACCTCCACCAATGCCACAACCAACATCTAACACTTTCTGTCCTGGTTTCAGATTCATTTTCCCCACAAACTCTTTGGTTGTCTCTGTAGTAAGAAACATAACACAAACACATGTAAGTACTGATCGCATTAGACACAGAACACAAGCAAAAGAAAATTGGGATTTACCGATTCCACCAGTGCTCACATAGCCTTGTCCAAAGACACGCTCATAGCGTAGGATCCCACTGGATTTGTATTGAACATTGTCCAAGAAACGTTGGAAGCCTCTGTCATTCTCTGAGCTGACCTTCTGCCAAATCCAGCAAATCTGCATCCCACAAAACAAAGAGTGTTACCAATGGTTAAGAGCTTGGAGTAACAGTAAACTAAACAATCTTGATAGACAGAGTATTGTTTTGCCTGGTTCTGATTCTTCTTGTTCTTCACATAAGCTCCAATGCACTTTTGCCCGATCATAGAGAGCTCAAATGAGTTCCCTGCAGCATCCCTGGTCACACATTCTTGAAACACCTGCATTTTTTCACCAATACATTACTTCAAAGATCGATAAAGCAAAACAAGCAAACACCAAGGCACAATTATAACATTTACGTTTCAGTAAATCATGTGGTTATGTACCCTTTATTCTTCAATTGAAAGCCACTGAAACTTTCATTAGTCTCAACATATTCTTAAGCATAGACATTAGACATTCTATTTTTAATCCGCTAAAACAATTGAAAATGCAGTTTTGGAAAAAAAGTAAGAACCTTGGTATAGAAACGGGGTTCACGGTAGTGAGTGGGGTTGGATTTGCGCTTGCTGTCACCAGATTGGTGGAAGCAAGATTCTCGGAAGAAAATGTATCCTCCAACTTTGATCCAACCAACCATCCTTTCTACCAAAAGCTCCACCTGCACCCAAACAAAACCTACTTAGTATCTCAATGCAAAAGTGTTGTCTGTTGTCTTTGATAAAAAAAAATCATCTTACTATACCTCTTTGTCAGAGAGATACATGAGAAGCCAGTTGGAGAAAATCAAGTCAATGGATCCATCAGTGATGTTGAGGTCAGGGGATGTAACATCAGCACACATAAACTTCACATTCTTGTAATGCCCATTAACACTCTCATTCTGCATTAAACATTCAAGAAACAAAATGTGATGAGCAATGAAAGCAGAAAACAATACCTTAATAGGTGAATAATAAAAAGTAGAAAAGAAAACCTTCTTAATGACGCTATCAATGAAGTCGAGAGCAATGAGTTCACCAGCCTTCTGAGCCAATTCACCAGTGAAACGACCAATACCAGCTCCAAGCTCCAACACAGACTTGCCTTCATAGGGTGGAAGCAAAGACAACACCTGCAACAACATTAAACCAATCCATCACATTCAAGAAACCACAAAAGAGACCTAAAATATCTTAAAAGGATACAATCATTCCTTGAATAAGACAGAACAGTCAAATCAATACAGTGTGGATCATCCAGACCAGAGCTATTTAACTGATTCACTAATATGTATTATTTTTTTTTAAATAAAAAATTTATAAAAGAAAATATCCAAAAAAATAAAAAAGAGATACCTCAGGGCGTTCTTCCTTGTCGAGATCAGCAGCTCTGGAGTCGAGCATCATAGCTTCAACAGTGAGATCAGCCGAATGCTCTATCCAGTAATTCTTCTGCACATCACGCTCTGCTTCTGCTCCCACATTTTTTTCATCAATAAACAAATCAAAAATCAGATTAACATTCTCTCTTTTTTTTTAATTTTCGATTATTTAATCATTAAAAAGTCGATAATCATTTCAAAAACGTGATAAAATCTACAATACTAAAATTATAATCGAAGATCTCTCACCGTACGATGCTGCTGTTGCCATTGTGGGAAATTAGGTGTTCGTATGAGGAAAAAAAAAAGAAGGGAGAGAGAGAGAGTGGTGTTCAGTGGCCTTCAACGGCGAGTCTGGAACGAGAGAAGCTTCTTGATCTACGGTTGACGGATCGGCCTCTCTGCTGCATCAATTCACAATGTCTACTCGGGGAAACAATGTTTTTTTTTGTGTGCTTGCTGTGATCTCAGAGATAGAAAGAAAGATGTTTGAGGTTTTTGTGGGTGAGAGAGTGGCTAACTGCACGCCCGATTTTATAGGGAAAACGGTGGCGTCGTTTTCGAGGTTGGCTCACTTTTACTGGCTGAATGTAAATAAAAAAAAACAATAGACGCGGTTATAAATTGAACCAAAACACTCTTTGGTCAAAACCTACGTGTAAACTGTAGTAAATGTAATGTTAGTCTTTATGTAATGGCTAATATTAAGTACTGTATTTTTTTGTTAACTACTGTATAAACTGTATATGATATGTCTACATCTTATTATATAAAGAAGAGTTTTCTTCCCTTTTGTGATGCCATGTCACTAAAGAGGATGAAGAGAAAATGACACATAGCATTCAAAATTATTATTACAAAAAATAATGTTTAATATTAACCAAGGTTTAATTTATGTGATTGCATTTATCAATTTTTTTTTAAGAAGTATGAATCTTTATTTTGAGATAAATGTATATATTAAAAAAATAATAGTATCCATGAATTCAAAAAAAAATATAAGGCTGAAAATAATCCATAATTTATATTCTTAGATATTTTATTTTATCAACATTGACAAATATTAGAATTTATTGATATAACAAAATAACAAAATATAAATAGTGAAAAAATGTTAGAATTTACTGATATAATATTCTTAGATATTTTATTTTATCAACATTGACAAATGTTAGAATTTACTGATATAATAAAATAACAAAATATAAATAGTTAAAAATGTTATTAATAAAATAAAAAAATAGTGAAATTTAATGTTATTTTTATTTTCAATAAATTAAAAAATCAGATACTCACTAAATTTGAATATATATATATATTATTTTTTTTATGTGTGTATATGACTAAATTTTTAATAGTAGCACATTAGAAATTAATATGCATTAAATATACAAGGAAGAAATAATGATAAATGTTAGAATTTACTGATATAATAAAATAACAAAATATAAATAGTGAAAAATTTTATTAATAAAATAAAAAATAGTGAAATTTAATGTTATTTTTATTTTCAATAAATTAAAAAATCATATACTCACTAAATTTTAATATATATATATATGTATATGTATATTTTTTATGTGTGTATATGACTAAATTTTTAATAGTAGCACATTAGAAATTAATATGCATTAAATATACAAGGAAGAAATAAGAATACAAACTAAATCAAAAAGAATAAACACATCAAACAAATACAATGATTCCCACATAAATTGACTGAAAATAATCCATAATTATATTCTTAGATATTTTTTTATCAACATTGACAAATGTTAGAAATTAAAAAATATAAATAGTAAAATTTGATGTTATTCTTATTTTCAATATATTAAGAAAATTCAGATACTCACTAATTATATATATATATATATATATGTGTGTGTATGTGTGTGTGTGTATCACTAGATTTTTAATAGTAGCACATTATGAATTAATATGCATTAAATATACATGAAAAAAAAATAGAATATAAACTAAATCAAAAGGAATAAATACATCACACAAATACAAAGATTCTCTCATAAATTATATTGTATGTTGTTGTTAAAAATAATTTGTATACACACTAAACTTATATCAATAACTGCGTAAAAAATTAATCGGGCACATAAAAATAACTATGTGCTTTTATGAAAAACAAACAAAACATAAAACATTATAATACTAAAAATAATATAATATTAGAAAATATGTTTGACAGTAGATAAAAATAAAAATGTCCAAAATATAAATGGACATCAAATTTTGATAGAGATTGTGAAATGTTTAAATGAACATGTCATTCATTTTATTATAGACAAAGTAAACCCTAAATAAAAATCAATTATCTTGAAACGAATACACACAAAATGAAGACAAAATAAATTTGAATATCAGGAATATAACCTGACAAAATAATATGTCATTAGCCGAACACCATCATGTGTTATAATCTTTCACCTCATAACACCACTTCAATGGCCGCTAAGATCTCACAGTTTTTTCTGATGAAATTGAATCAGAAAAAATAAAATGAAAAAGAGAAGAAAAATGAGAAAATATTGTTACGTTCACTATATCTAGCACAGCGATGAGTGTGCGTTTATCTCTTTTGAAACAGTAATAAAAAAAGTAAATGGGAGTAAATATATTTCCACTTGATTGATAGTTTTTAAGAATAAGTTGGAGAAACATTTGCACATAATACCATAGGCTCGAGAATAAAACTTGAAAAAATACACAACTATATCATACTAATCCGTATAACATGTCCCAAACAAACATGAAGTGAACCCTAAATACAGCCACCGAAACTTTCAAACAATTTAATAACTTCTAAATCATTATAACTAATATTTTATTTTTAATGAAACAAAAAAAACTGAAATTAATCGTTTTGTTAAAAAAATAATCATTTAGTGAAAAGTTTAATAAAGATTTAATAGTTAAGTAAAAGTTACAAAATACTTAAATATATTCAAAATAAATAAAGAAGTCTATAAGTTTTAAAAGACGAAAAATCTATTATCATATTGTTTTCTTTTACGTTTCATCAAACCTAAGGAAAAATAAATGCACACACTAAATTTTCTTTCGATTTTAGGTAAATAAGATCAAACTTAGAATAATTATAAAAAAATTCAACAATGAATAGTAAATAACCAAAACAATTTTTACAAAAGAATTGAAAATAAAATAATAACACACAACAAATAAAGAAAGAAAAGTCGAAACGAGCCACGATACACAAATTCCATGCAAAACACATACCGATAATCTATGACATACAAAATTTTCATATTAAAATTTTAAAATTCGAAAGACTAATAAGAATAAATAATTAAAAATAACTATATAATTGTCTAACTACCTATATTTTATAATAGATTATAATATTTATATATCAAAATAACATACAACATATATAATTAAAATTTAAACTAAAAACCCGGGCGTAGTCCGGGCCAGCCCTAGTTTAAATATAATAGATTTTCATTCAACACATTTTTTTACATATTTAAATTTAACTACGATGTAGGCAAGTACTTACTATTAGCAAATACAAGACAAATTTTTTAATATTCGAACAGGACGAGTTACAAATATAGCAAAAATTCTGAGTGTTTGTCTCGTGTCCAGCCCTAGTTCAAGTCTATATATTGTCGATATAGCAACAACTCTGAGTTACAAATATTGTGGCTAATATGTTTCACTATATACTCTATATATTGTCGATCCGGATCACAAACAAAGTAAACGACCGTTTGGAACATCATAATTTTAAATGATAGGTTTAGTTATATATATAGGACACTAAAAATTACATAAAAAATAAAGGTATGAAATTTTAAGTGATTTTAGGGCATAAAAATGAAAATGTTAAACTGACATTGTAATATATATATATATATATATATATATATATATATATATGTGTGTGTGTGTGTGCGCGCGCGCTGATATGTTTGCATTTAAATACATTACATTTTATGTATTTTCATTCAAAAACAATATTCTCACATATTTGAATTAACACCATATATTAAGTATATTAAAGTGGTAATTTTAAATTTACTAATTCGTACCCAAAAAAAATTGCTTAAGTGGGTGACTTGAGAAAAAAATAAAAATCAGCTTGGAAATGGATGATGGCGAGACGAGCATGTAGGAAATGAATGAAGTTATGGATTATGTTACCCTTTGGTGGATGTGTGCATTATTGGTGGGACTCTTGCACAATCATTTTTTGGACAAATATCTAGTGTTTTTTTTTTGTCACGATTTACTGACAAATATCTAGTGTTGGAATGCAAATGTGGTCTATCTGTTCAAAAGGAAAAAAAAATGGAAACCCCAAACTAATAGGCATTGCCTAAAAACGTTAATTACCAAAATTCAGAACATAGCGTTTTTTGAAGAATATGAATGTAAGTTTCTTGGAAATGAGTTTCAGGAAAAAATTAAACACAGAAAAAAAGTTTTGTTAAATCTAACTTGAGTAATTTGGGGGAGTTGGTGGAAGGGAATCTCTAGATCGCTCATCGAGAAACGTAATTCGGGTCCATTGGGATCTATCAAACTAATAAATAAGCGAGAAAAGTAGACTTAGTCGAATCTCTTTTATCTTTTTCACAAATAACAAGAAGACGCTTCAGTCTTAGCACGGCCACTTGACACACTACGGCTTGTCATCATCGCGACACGTCGTATAAAAGGACAACAATGGATTCACGTGTTGTGTCGTGTTTAACGATGGTGGATCACTCACTATAGTACACCTGGATTCTCTTCACCTAATATCTTGGTTGGCTCTTTTCACTTCGACCATTTTTCCTACTTCTTCACAAGATCCAGGGTTACTTTAGAGGTGAAACTTGCTCACTAAAGTTAATTACATGTGGTGTGTTTCAGAATCTAAGTCCGTATAAGCATTAACTTCTGATACCAACGGTTGAAAAAATGCCTACCAATGTCAATGGTGCCATATGGGGTTTAATGCTATCAAAACGTTTATGTATTACGATTATCCCTGAGTTTGGATTACGTTCTGTTCTTTTGATTTATATTACCGAACTCATGAAAAATATATGAACAAACAAGCACCACAATATGCGTATTTATAACTAAATAAAAACACATGTACATAAAATCAGTTGTTCGTGTTAATCAACGCTTTTACTCGAGGCACATAGCTACATGGACAATATATACGACTTGATCACCAGATTGGAACAAAACATCCCTCAGCGTTTCTTAATACGCGTTTTCTACTTCAAGATGGTTCTGTTCTTGTTTTTCATTTCAATTTGAAAAATAACCTCAAAAAAAGTAACGCGGTAATTAATAAAAGAAAAAAAAATTCATAGACCCTTGGAGCCAGGGAGGTCAATCCACTGAAGCTGAGCCTCGACCTCTCCACATTCGACGTGTCTTAACCTGAGAACGAGATCCTGGACGAGCTTACCGTCGACCCAAGTGACTTTAGACTCCTCAGCTAGACAGTTGCGACGACACGGCTGAACCGTGGTGACAATAGTTCCACTAGGAAGACCGTCAAGGTGCATCTTTAAAGCCTCAATAAACGGCTTTATCTCGAACTCTGCATCACCCATCTTGTCGTCCTTGCTAAACATGTCGTGGTCGTACACCGTCTACATACCAAACCATATTTACACATGGTACATAATCATAAATTATAAAATATGATTATGAATAATATACCAAGAGGACGGTAAGACTGGGGTCTGTGACGGAGAGAGTCAGATCTTCATTCCATTCTGGATTGATGTCTTTGTTGATAACACGAGTCTTCAATTTCTGCAACAAAAAAAAAACAAGTTGAATATATGCACGTATGAATATTTTGTGAAATTTGTAACATATAAGTAACCTGTTTGCCCATTTTGATGACGACGTAAGGGTCGCTGCTATTGATGTCACGGACGGCGAGATTGACGCCACGTTTGATGCGGATTCTAAGTAGTCCCAAGAGATTATCCATTAATGAGCTTGTCTTTTCCGGATCCGTCGTGGTCATTTGCCTTTGATTAATTCTCTTTGATATATTGCTAACTCTCTACGATCTTTTATCAAGCTTCAACTGCAAAACACACGTTTATATCACAATTGTGTCTGAGAGACAAAACCCAAGATTTTCGAGAAAGTGGCATTTGTCCAAAACCAAAAAGATCACGAAACCGGTGAAAATCGCCAATTGCCAAAATACTATCCCAAGCTAAAATAAATTAAAGTATCAAACATTAAAACTCACCGTGATGAAAATATCAATTTGTTTCTTTTTAATATCTCCGACAGTTTCGTTTAAGTTTTTATTGAAAAAGAGAAACAGCAAAAGCCTCTTTGTTATCTTTCCTCCTCCTCTTATCTCTGCCTTCCTTCGAGAGAAGCGTTTACGAGGGGGAAGATAACGTGCAGTGAAAGAAATGGACTAAGACGATACAATTAAAGACATGACCTAATTTCACAATGAACAGAAAGACAACCGGGAGTTTCGGTATCCGGTGTTTACGATGAACGTTAGGTTTTTCGAAACCCAATTTTAGTGGGATGGTAAAACTCCGTTCCAACGTAATATTTTGATTCCATTTTCGGCCAAGACTCGCACAGTGTATATATCTATAAATAAAGTGCCTAAATATGCGAGGATTGTAACAAAATTGGCATATACTCTTGGATACATTTCATATACTATCAGTACGGACAAGCAAAGAAGGCTTCACTGAAACAACTTTCGTAGTCTCTCGGCTGATAGAGACGCTCGCTTGTTGTTTGGTTCCAACACAAGTGCGTGTCTGAAATCTGCAGATATTAAAAAAAAAAAAAACTTCGAGTGTCAATCTTGTTTTTTTTTTTACGAATCAGATATTGGTTGTTTAAAGCTTACCATCTATGGCTTCCTTGTAAGCGCCTAACATTTCCCTTGCGGTTCCTCTTCGTAAATAAGCTTTCACATTCTGAACCAAAAAGGAAACATTCTGTTGAGATTCAAGGCAAAGAGTGTTATTACTAGCTGAGCTCTAGTGTTTAAAGAAAGTTACCTTCTTGTCGAGAGCGATGGCTTTGGTACAGTCTTCTTCGGCTAGAAGAAAGCTGTAATGTATGGGGTTTTATCAAGCAAATGTCACATAAAAAAGATCTCACTTATAAGGGTTGTCTAGGAGCAGAGAAAAAACTTACCTTCCAATTTCAAGATATGCAGCAGCTCTGTTACTGTAATAAGTAGCATTGTTGTCACTTAGCTTGATAGCTTCTGAGTATAGACCGATAGCTTTCTGCCATTGTTTCTCTTTGAATGCTTGGTTACCCTGGTTTTACAAAATAACACATGAGAACCACACCAAAAGAGGACAATGCATAAAAATGAGACCAGTATTGAGAAATTAATTGACCTTCTCTTTGGCAATTTCAGCTGACTCTTCTTGGCTGATTATCTTTTTAGATGATTTGGGATCGGAAATAACGCTGGAGTTCTCTTGTAAAGATGCATACATTGTCTGCACTGTATCTAGTAAAAAGCGGTCGCCACCATGTCTTGCTATGAAAGAAACTGAAACAGGGCTCTTCTCGTGATGTCCCAGTGGCACAGTCACCTAAATTATCAGACCAATACAGGTTCAAAGACATATAAGTGATCGCTTTGTTGTTGATTTAATTGAGGGCACAGATACCATTTACCATCATTTTTACTGGAATTGAGCAAACAAGAAAGTGAGATCTAACCTGACAACAGCCTGATATGCTAGCAATGCTAAGTAGACCGGAAGCTCGGTTTTGGTAGTCTTCGGAGTTTATCTCTTTGCTACCAAGTTTTGGAGGAGCAGTTGGCATTGTTGGGATAACCAGAAGGCCATCGTCCTTGAAGCATGGGAACAAACACACTTAGGCATAGTCAAGACACACGTAAACCAAGTAGCTCAAGCTGTGGAGATAGCATGGAAGAGCGGAGAATACCTTGAGAAGTGAATTAATAGCGAATCGTGTCTGGTTTCTGATTGTATTCAGATTCTCCATCTCTTCATTGGTTAGTTCTGCGTTCTCAGACACTTGTGAAGAGATCACAGGATCAAGAGCTGGCTTCACTGTATTGATCCAATCCCCATGGTTTCGAAGAAATTCGTGCCTGCAATGCAAGTCAAGATCGTTAAGAGTTCAAAATCGAGATTCTCTCATTCTCTGATGGTGAATAAACAACAGGCACACCTTTGAAGAAGCTGCATCACATTTGCCAGCAGTCTTGATGTTGGGACGTTTGTGTTAGCAATGGCTTTGGTCCTAGTGAACTCTTTCAAGCTAGGAACTTTAGATTCAAAATAGTTATCCAGGTTCTGATGCTTCAGCGATTGTCCTGAAAATAAAACAAAGGTAAATCTCGTTTATAATCAGGACATATGCCAGAGACGGAGGTACTTCAAGAAGAGCAAAAGGCATACTTCCAAAGAGCTTTTCAGCTGATTTGATCACCACCTGTGCAATCCGGTCTACAGGGATCTTTAACAGCTTAAAATAGTCATCAGCCACTATGATTTGCCTTGGATTCCGTTGTGTGGCAAATGGAAGTTGCAAGAGTACATGGCCAACGCGACGTAGGGTGTTTGGATCGCGTGCAAACCATCCTGAAGGCAATATCTATTGATCAGAATCAACCTAATGTTCATATAATAGCGCTAGATGTAAATTGTCATCTTGCAATATAAGTATATAACAATCACAACCTAGTATATATAAGATTCAAGTTATTCTACCACAAAGGTAAAAACCACACATGTATATGTATCCGTACCAATAGAGTCAAGACTAGAAGATACTGGTATGATCCCTGTGTTTGAAATGGCCCCATGTGAAGATCTGAATCCAAGAACGCCACAGTATCCAGCAGGCACTCTTACCCCGCCAACTGTGTCGATGCCTGCAATGATGCAAGTCATCAGATCATATTCTTAAGAAAACTGAACCAGAACCAGTAAACGGTTGGAGATTGATGGGAGGGACCAATGAACAGACTATCAGATAGATTCGTACGAAACTATCTACTAATAAGAGGCTTTAAAAAAGCAATTCTATTAGAGGCAAATCAGCTAAAAGTGAGCTGTTACACTATAATATATTAATTATGCGTGTACAAAACAGTTGGCGTGTGATTCTCTCTTGGATTCTCTACTGTAACTCGAAGTTTATGAAAGCGTGTGTTATGGTTCAGTGATTCAACAACCCATTCTAAGTCTTCCCTATCATGAAAGCAAAATGAACGCAGAATTGCTTGTATGTTTAAAAATGCAAATGGTGGCAGCTTTGATGTGTCATACCAATACTAAACAATCTGAGGACCGTTTCAGGATAATATGACTGTCAACCATGTTTAGTGTCCTCAAAAAACATGTGAGATTCCTTTAGGAGCATCCTGAAACGGTCCTCAACAATTCATAATGTTGTCCTAGCAAGGAAAAAAAGTATATACAGAACTCACCTAACGCAAAATCCACAGCGTTAGTAGCTACGGCAACAGCAGCTCCACTGCAAGCGCCACCAGTAATACGATCATGAGAAGCAGGATTTGTGGGAGACTCGTAATGCTTGTTTTCTCCACTAATACTGAAGCAAACAAAACAAAGGAATCAAAATACTTGAGCCACAATTATGAAACAGAAATGTCACATTGGAATCACAAACAACATGTCCTTTTTTTCTGAAATTCGATATACATAAGTAATCGAAAAGAGAGACAAACCCAAAGGCAAGTTCATCAACAACAGTTTTGCCAACGCAAGTGGCTCCACCTTCAACGAGAGTAGAAACCACAGGACAAGTTGAAGACGCAGCTTCATGCGTCCTGACCCAATCTGGATGACCAAATCCAGTCACGTTGCCTGTAACATCGAATCTGTAAAACAAATAAGAATGAGAAAACTTTAGCATCTTGAACCCTTGATTGAAATTCAAAAATATCACACCAAAGAATAAAACATAAAATTAGATAAAATTTTTTTTACAAATCTAATAACCTATACTCATAGTGTTTCTAAAAAGGAGGCCATGGATCAGTAGAAACCAAAACACTCTCAACAACCTCATCTTATCTCCAAAGGTCACATTTGAATCTACGACAAGCAAGAAAGCAACCTTTCAGAAACATTGCTCCAAATGAATCAACTATACTAACTTCACGAATAGAAATATATAATACGGAGTCAACGCAGTTTGACTATTCAGCAAACAAAGATTCTCCACCTAATTCGTAACCAAAATTGTAGACAAATGGAGTCGAGAGGAGGAGGTGGAAACGAGTGTGTATACGGTGACTTACACGTCGGAGATGGCGAAAGAGAGACCGGTGAGAGGGTGAGGAGCTTTGGGAGGAGCAGGCTGCGGCGGAGGGAGGAGCAAGAGCTTGTCCATAAAGGCTCCGAAATCTTCACGGATTGTCTTCTTGAGCTTCTTAGCAGCCAAGAGGATCCCAGCGATGCCTAAACCTAGAAGAGCCCATAGATTCGAAGCGTGGGAAGCCATCGATGACTGCTTATTGCTTAAGATAAGAGAAAGAGACAGTCCCCTAAGGAAGAAAGAGTTTTGTTTTGTGTGTTTGCGTTGCGTGAGAGGTTTATTCGCGTTGTTCTATCCCCAAAAAAAAGTATTTTTAATCAATTCATTAATTATATAAATAAATAAAGAGCTAATTAGCCAAAAAACAAAGAAAAAAGGTGAAATTAGCTGAATACCAAAAATGAAGAAAGTGGAAGACACGCGTTGAAACAGAGCGTAGGAACTGGAGAACTTCTCTGACACAAAGTTTGTTATCTTTAGGGGATTATGAAAGATAACAAGTAGATTGCGTTCACACTAGATAGAATTGCATTGGTAACTTCAATAAACCTGTAGCTTAAAGAAATCTCTGACCCAAAATCTGTAAACGAATCTTTGAAAGATTTTGCTCAGATATTTATTTTGTTTTTGATTAATTTAAAAAGTTCAATATCTTTACACAAATTGGAAGCAACTAAATCCAATTCAGAAGTTATTCTTGATCAAAATCGTATAATTACAATAGTGGTTGCTCACATTTATCAATAACCGGCTAAAACAAAATTTCAAACATTACCCATCAATATCGGAGAAAGAAGAGAACCCAATTGATCGTCTAATTACAATAGTTGCTGGTCACCAATATCAATAACCAGGTAAAACAAAATTTCAAAAAATTAACCATCGATATCGGGTGAAGGAGATAACACAATTGGCCGTCTAATTAGAATAGTGGCTGGTCACCTATATCAATAACCGGCTAAAACAAAATTTCAAATATTAACCATCGGTATCGGGTGAAGGAGGGAATCCAATTAGCCGTCTAATTTCAATAGTAGCTGGTCACCTAAATCAGTAACCGGCTAAAACAAAATTTCAAACATTAACCATCGGTATCGGGTGAAGGAGGGAATCCAATTAGCCGTCTAATTTCAATAGTAGATGGTCACCTAAATCAGTAACCGGCTAAATCAAAATTATTGACAATTTTGTGAAGGTTAACAGTGATTGTTAGCTGGTGGTTTCTTCTCTGACGGCAAATATCCTCTCCGGTAGTTGACATGGGCCTTTGCAATCTTTCGTTCTCTTCCATGAAATTGAAGTATTTTGGTTTTGAAAATAGGTGAATTTTGGAGACAAACCGGTGAAACCAAGTTATTGAGACAATTTTTTTTAGATCTGAATTTCAAATAGTTCTGCCATTGAAATTGTTTCATTGAAATGTTAACTAAAAATCTTAGACAAAAGCAGATATGGAAGTTGGGATGGTGGCCTTATGCCTTATGATAGGGAGTTACTCTAACGCCGGTGGGCTCTTCTCCGGCGGCGAATATTCTCTCCGGAAGTTGGGATGGTGGCCTTTGAGATCCTTCGTTGTCTTCCATGGAATTGAATTATTTTGGTATTCGAAATGACTGACTTTTGAAGATGAACCGGAGAAGTGAAGTTATTGAGGCATTTTTAAGATCCAAATTTTAAATCGCTCCACCAATTGAAATGTTTTCGTATACTTGTCAACTAAATCTCTGACAAAAGCAGATATGGCAAAGATTACATATCTGTGCGTTAGATTTTGTCTGCCCTAGAGTTCTCGGGCAGCCTCTACTCTCTTGTAGTAAGGGTATCATTGTAAAACGCCAGTCTGAATAGTAGTGTGTTTTATCGGATTTGGCATATCGCTAATTATACGAAATGTCTTTGGTATAGCTCCAAATTTCACATAAATAAATGTATATTTGTGTGTTTTTGTTTTTAGTTTTAAATTTTTTTTTTGAGTTTGAGTTTGAGATTTGAGATGACGTAAGCATCAGCTCAACAGAACTGATCACTTCTCCCTTGTTTCTCTCTTCACATATCAAAAAATCTAAAATCACTTTGGCTTCTTCCTTCTTCTTATCCTAAACCCTAGTTTAACTTTCCATCTCGGTTATGGCAGATCAGAGCAAGAATAACAATAACATTCCTGAGATCTTCGAGCTAAACAATGGATCTATGCAAGTCAAGATCTCAAATTATGGCGCCACCATCACCTCCTTGTCTGTCCCCGACAATAACGGTTCCTTCTCTAGTCCTTTTTTTTATTGAATACTCCAAATCCCAATTAATCATCTGATGATCAAGTTTTTTTTCAAAATAATATCGAAGGGAAACTGGCTGATGTGGTTCTCGGATTTGACTCGGTGGATCCATATGTGGTAATATATTTATCTTCGAATTCCCCTTACTCTCTCATTGATCTTGACACAGATTCCATTAGATCTGATTTTAATAATAACTCTGATCAATGGAGATCTGTGACTCTCATGTGATTTCTGTTGTCCGAATTGGTGAAATAGTACTTTATTAGCAACAATAACAACAGTGCATTAGTGTCTGAAGCATATTATATATGATATGATCAGGTACCTTGTGGTATTAAACTTATAATTATAGCCGAACTTACAATAAAAAATAAAGAGGATTCTGTAACAGTGGTAATGAATTTGTGTTTAATTTTATCTATGAATCTGAAGTATATTATTGTTACAGAACGGGCTTGCACCTTACTTCGGTTGCATAGTTGGTCGTGTAGCAAATCGAATCAAAGAGGGAAAGTTTAGTCTCAATGGAGTTGACTACACTTTGCCCATCAACAATGGTCCCAATAGCCTCCACGGTACTATAACCATTCTTTCCTTCCTCTATATGATTCTGTAGCTTTCCTCTGAACTTAATCGGATGTGTAAAAACATTCAATGTTACTCTTATCTTTCAGGTGGTAACAATGGTTTCGATAAGAAGACATGGGAAGTCGCAGGACACAAGAAAGACGGTCAAAAACCTTTCATCATATTTAAATATCACAGCGCCGATGGAGAAGAAGGTCGTGACAACAAAAAAACTTAGTTATTATTATCTACATGAGATTGGATTAGCTAAATGTATAATGCGTACTGTCCCCTTTCACAGGTTATCCTGGTGCGGTTACTGTCACGGCGACATACACTCTCACGTCAGCCACGACCATGAGACTGGACATGGAGGCAGTTCCTGAGAACAAAGACACTCCAATCAACTTAGCTCAACATACATACTGGAACTTATCGGGTCACGACTCAGGAAACATTCTTAACCACAAGATCCAAATCTGGGGTTCTCATATCACCCCCGTGGATGAACACTCAGTTCCTACAGGGGAGCTCTTACCGGTAAAAGGAACTCCATTCGATTTCACCAAGGAGAAACGTATAGGCGGGTCCATAGGTGAGGTCGGTATAGGATATGATCACAACTACGTGTTGGACTGTCCTGATCAAGAGAAAGACGGGCTGAAACACGCGGCGAGGCTAAGAGACGGTGAGAGCTTAAGGTTACTGGACTTGTGGACCGATGCTCCGGGTGTGCAGTTTTATACAGGGAACTATGTGGATAGAGTGGTGGGGAAAGGGAATGCGGTTTATGAGAAGCATGCAGGTGTGTGCCTTGAGACGCAGGGGTTCCCTAATGCGGTTAACCAGAAGAGTTTCCCGTGTGTTGTGGTGAAGGCTGGTGAGAAGTACAAGCACACTATGTTGTTTGAGTTTTCAGTTTGAGTGGACACTGGTGGTGTTTTAGATGGATGTGTTTTAGGTGTTAGATGTTGGAATAAAGAGCTGGTTAAATGGTTTATGAAACCGGAAGAGAGTTATTGTAATTTGGTTACAGTATTTTGCTACTAAAATGAAATTTGATATTCAACATTTATTTGTTTAGCTAATAATGATTTATAATTTTATTACAAGTTATGAGAGTTAATAAATTTTGACGGTTTTATATCTAGGGAAATTAGATCAAATAACCATTAAAAAAAACACAAATGCAATAACTAACCAAAATCTATCCCTCTCTCCTACTTATTCTTCCCATCTCTTTTCACCTCTCTGTAAAAATTTATATTTTTTTTGGTTATTATACAAATATACTAGATCATGATATGCGCATCCACGCGGATTTGATTTTTCGGATGTATTCTATACTATTTAGTTTTATGTAGTTTTTCTAATTCTATTTTATGTTTTAAAAATATAAATTTTGATTTGTGTTTACAAACACAGAATATTTTATGATAAAAAGATTCACTGATAAACTCTTTTTTTAAAAAAATTGTGTATTTAAAATAAATTTGCATTTAAATTAGTGTTTTTAAATTTGACCTAAACTTGCAGTTTAACTAGTTAATCCAGTGATCCGATAACTTGATTCAGATTTTTTTAAAAATCACTAAACACTGAGACCAACCGAGTGAACTGATGGATAACCGATATGTAATATTTAAATCTGTAAAATTAATTTCTATTTATTGTTTGTTATTTTATAAATTATTTGTTTTTTTAATTATAGAATTTATCTAAATAATTTGAAAGAAAAATGTTAGCAATTATTAAAAAGATAAGACCTAATATCTCTTATATATTAAAAGATAAGAATTGTAATAAATGCGTTCATACCGTAACTGACACGTGTTGGCCTCGCAATCATTTGGTAATTAATGCGTTTACATACTAATTTTTTTAATTCATTATTTAATGTGTTTATACACTATTTTTTAATTTATTTATTTTCATACATTTTTAGCTTTTGTAGTAATAAATTAAAACTTTCTATGTGAAAATAATGAATAAAATCTTTATTGTAAAAAAATTACAAAATCATTAAGATTCGAATCAACTAAAATATTGCGATGAAAATATTTGTAAAAATTGAAAGTTTCGTACCTTGTCAAAGTTGGTCATGGTTGAGGCTTCGGTACACAATAACAACAAATAAGGTGATTGATTATGAATTAAAGAAACCGAGGTGGAAAACAACACACGTAATTCAGATCTTTAGTTTAATCAAATATTAACATTTTTATAAAGTTTTCATATCAGACCAAGAACTAGAAACAAAATCAAATTGGTAGAAAAAAATCAGAAAGGTTTATAAATATATAAAAATCACAAAATCAATTAAAAACATAATTCATGTACCAAGTGAAAATGTCACTTTGTAATATATATTATTTTTATTGTTTACGGGTACAATTTGATTTTCCTCATATGAAAATGTTATTAATTTCTTGGTTTGTTTTATTTTTACTTAATTTTATTTAATAATTGACTATCATGTGATATTGTGAACAAAAATGTATTAAATCTTAATTAACGGTATATTCATATATTTATCATCACATTTATATACTTTTACACATACATACATGTACAATTGACATGAGCGACTATATAACGAAATATTCACACAAGTGAGACTTTTAATTCTTACTGAAGTTGATTTTTTTTTTAATGTTTTCTTGACTATCGCTCAAATTGTAGTGAAATGTTTTGTGTTAATAATTTTATTTTCTTTTTTTCTTTAAATATTATTTAGATTTTATTTAATTTTACATGTCTTTAGAAATTATATAGGAAACTATTAGTTCGACATAAAAATATCTAAAATTTATATAAAACGAAACCAAACAAATAACAATAGTTTTTGGTTATCATCGAAAAATATAAAGCATCAAACATTTAAACCAAACAAACCAAAATAAATATAGATTTAGAATGATAGTTATATTTTAGGAGATTAATAAAACAGCGTAAAATTGAACCAATATCCATGCTAAACAGACATAATAGCATTTTTATCTTAAAAGTAACAAAAGTAATAATCTACCTAATTTTTTATTGTTTGGACACGCGGTTAATTATAGTGTTATTTGGAAACGTTGATACTAGTATAAAAATGAGTATATTGTTTGGAAACATGGATAATAGCATAAAGAAAGGAATATTACTAATTTGATATAAGTTGCTATAAAGTAGGAAAATTTATTTAATTTAAAACTTACAAAATAAAGGTTAAATCCAACACAATGTTTCTACTTTAATAAGATACATAGAAACACACATTTTCACATATATTTTTGTTTTTTCCCAAAATAATTATATAATTAATTATAATAAATAATTAAAACTTAATTCATTTTTATAATTATGTTTAAAGTTATTATAAAAATTACTTGCATATCTATCGATGTATTCCCTCATTTAAAAATTGTAAGTTTAAATTATCTTGTCACATATTTAATACATTATCTATACTATTAAAATAGAATCTCTATTAGGATTCTGCCATTGACTTTTAAGTTATTTACAATGGTATGCCATTAACATTTAATTTAATTTTAATTTAATTTATTTGAACTAAGCAAAGGAATATTCCATTAAGACAGCATTAACAACTTAATATTGAGTGATTAATGCAATAGATTTCCTGTAACCATATCCCCCTACTTATTTTTATTAATTTTCTATTTTATGTATTAAAATATTCCACACAAAGAGATATAGTGACATTTTTATCAACCATCTAAAAAATCTAAGTTATCATACTAACTTAACATGTTTAAACTCTGAATTCATATGTGCACTAAACAGACCGATGCCAACAAAAATTATATTAACTCTATATATCAAGAATGTTATTATTCCATAATTCATTCAGAAAGTTGTTATCAACAAGATCTCTTTCTATACAAAAACTTTTATTTAAAAAACTTTATAATAATGTCCACTTATTTAATATTTGGAAAGTTTTTATCTTCTGTTTAATTTTTTTAATAATACCTTTAAAAATATTTGTTTAATCGTGAATTATTTATCCTAAAAAGTTGTACATCGATGTGTTTTCTAGGATCTAATCTGAACAAATCGTACAAATATATTTTCAAGAATCTAATATTATTAAAACATAGCTACAAATTTAAAACTAACATTATTCCTACATATTGTATTGCAAATTATGTACATTTCAATAACTTGATATATTAGTATTTAGAATAAAAATAAAATTAAATAAAATACTATTTTAAAATTAATAAAAAAATTTATCAATATATTATTAAATGATTGATTAAATAATGGTTAATATTTTTAATTACAGTTTTAATGGATTGTCTATCAACATGCATAACATTTATCAAGTATGAGTATAAGACAAGTTGAACAAGTTACAATCATATAACATAAATATTAATTAACTTAGACTTAGTTGTTGATTAATTCTGGTAGTAATTTAATCACTTACGATCATATATGTACAATATCCATGTACACCATATTATTTATAAAATTTGAGAGTTCACAACGACGTACCAAGACAAGAATAAAATTATTTAGAAAATCAAAACTATCAGCACAATCTGAAATATAATTTATATACAGAAATTAAAAACATAAATTATGAAATAAAGTTGTAATATTTTTTTATAAAAAATATTACCTTACGAAAATAATCCTGCGCTTTTAAAGCGCGAGTCAAAATCTAGTTTATTATTTAAACCAAGTTATCAAAATATTTAGTTATTTTTACTCTTGATTATTATTATTTGACATAAAAATATACCTTATGAAAAGTAAACCTTATTAAATTGAATAATATATATAGTACTTGTATGATACAAACCCATGTTACAGTTGCGATTATGACACTGAATAAAAAGGAATATATGTTTTAACTGATTAACATCTAGTATTATTTTGTATGTTCATATATATGTCGGAAAACTGTCATTTACGTTATTCTGTAGTTTATCATTTACTAGTGGTGTGTCTGCGTTTCGTGCATAGTATTTAATAATTATGTGACATAATATGTAATATTTGTTGTATGACATAATATTTAATATTTGTTTTAAATCTAATTTTATATGTTGTAAATTAACACTAATTTTCATTTTGATCTTCTACAGTTACAAAATGGTTACCTTGTATACTTCGTTATGGGTTATTCTCCTTACTGTTGGAGTTGGAGGCTCAACCCTACCGCTCTTAACAATCCAGGTATAATATGTTTCTTAATGTTATTCATTTGATGCATATTATTGACATTTTATCAACAATTTGCATTTTATTTTCCGAATATGAAAGAGCCATGACGAAGACATTGTTCATTGCATACTCAGGGAAAATCAACCGGCATTTCAGCCTCCCCTTCTGAAAGAGTCCCGACGGCTACATAGTTGATTGCATACTCAGAGAAAATCAACCGGCATTTCAGCATCCCCTTCTGAAGAACCACATATTTCAGGTTTTTTATTTTCTCGTTTTCCCTTTTGACTTGTTTTTAATTAAACTGTTTAAAACATGCAACAGTACACACCAAAATCACAATTAAAGAAACTCTAGAGATAGTAAAGTAATTTATGATGCTTCACCTTTTTCCAAACATTTTTGTTAATAGATTTTCAAAGAAATATCAAAACATATTTCCAAGTCTTACGCTGTAAATCCTATATGGTCTACTTGTTATATTCAGCCAGAGGGGAGGGAGGGGGGTTCCAACAAAATCAGAAAACCAATATTCCTATGAAGAAAAGACTTAACAAATATCTGTTTTTGCAGATATTATAAAGAAAATCAAAATATAACATGTTAACCTTTGACATTCATACCACTAAATATGACAAAACTTATAATATAAAAATATAAGAAGATTTTGTGTAGAAAATTGTAAAAGTAAACAACAATAATTAGAATTTTCAACTTGAAGAAATAAAAGAAAAAGGCATATCTCTTATTGGTGTTTCGTTGAAATTAAACAAGAGGAAAATAAAACATAGTTCTAAGCTATTAAAAAATATATTTTTGAGAGATTTTGGGGCCCCAAATTTTGATAAATTAAGTGAGGCCTGAGGCTAATGCCTTTTTGCTAATGAGAAACATATAAAGTAAATGAAGAATGAGAAACATATATAGCAAATTACTTGCAAATGTTTAGCAAAAACATGTAAAAGGTTAGCAAATAAGTTGCAAATATTTAGCAAAAAAATATAAATAGTTAGCAAACACGTTGCAAATATTTAGAAAACAGCTTGCAAAATATTTAAGAAAATGACTTGAAAATACTCAGCAAAAATTATAAGTAATTCTAAAATAAGGATTTTGTTAATTTAAATTTATACATTTTGATTGATTCAAATTTTTGAAAACCTTTCAAGGCTCAGAACATATTCTCCAAACTTATTAAGAAATTAATTAATACTTTTTTTGGAAATACTCATGATATAAGAATCGAATATATAGCATATCTCAAATACATTTTAAAACTAATATTTATTTTATAAATATTCACAACAGTAAAATTAAATTCAATAGATACACAACCCATATCCCTTATATATTAATTGAGGAACATTTGAAAAGATGTAACCTCAATTTTGTATTAATTAAAAGAGGCCCCAATGCATACGTGTCATTCAATTAGGTAGTCAATTAAATTCAATTGAAAAATAAGTAAGTCCACATTGGATTTTTATAGGTTGTTAGATACATTAGTTAGTCAAACTATATGATATAATGATATGATATGCTATTTTCTTTCCATAAATAAAACCTACGGAATTACCATAAATGACTAATATATATATATATATATGATACTTAATGATTGTTCCCTAAGATATAATTACTATTTTATTTTATTTCCATAAATAAAACCTAAGGAATTACCATAAATGACTAATATATATATATATATATATATGACACTTAATGATTCTAATAATAAATATTTGATAACAGTTTATATATCCTCCATCATTTTTCTTTAATTTTATATTATTAAAATAAATTAAACAATCAAATTAGCTATAAAATTAAACTTTACATTTTTTCGTATAGGTTATATTTTGAATTTTAAGAAACGAGAATAAATAACTAAACTATTAAAATTATTATGTTAAAAATTAATGATCAATAGTTTAACATTTAATTATAAAAAGATATACATGATTTTAAAACCATATAAGTAAAAAGTATCATTCAATAATAATATATATATATATATATACAGATTAAACTATATACCATATAAGATTACATAAATATTTTAATTTCAAAATTTTCAATAAATTTTCAAGAACATTTATAAATTATAAACTTATTAAATTTTTCACATTGAAATTTTTTGTTATCAATGATTTAAATATCTTAGTTCTTTTTTAATTTTATATTTTTAAAAGATATTAACAATCGANGAAATTTTTTGTTATCAATGATTTAAATATCTTAGTTCTTTTTTAATTTTATATTTTTAAAAGATATTAACAATCGATAATATGGTTATTTTTGGTATATACCATACAAACCGAATAGATGTGATTTTATAAAAACCATAGGATTTGGATATGGTTTGATTTATAATCGATTAAACTGAAACATGTAAATATGTATATACTAGGTGATTTTCCCGTGCTCATGCACGGACATAAATATTTATAAAATATATATATTATAATAATTTATTGATATTTACTTTAAATTTTAAATTAAATTATAATTTATATTAATAATATTATATTAATTTAATTATATGTATAATTTTAGATATGTTATATTTTGTCAGTTTTATTGTTTTTACGGTTGATTTTGTTATTATTTAGATATATTAGATTCTATCTGTTTTTTTGAATTCAACTATAATCTTTTTTATCCTAAATATATTAAATTTTTGATTAATTGTCTTATTTGCATTTATACCGGTTGTTATCTTAGAAATATAAGTATATCTAGTAAGATTATGTATAACTTAAAATTTTTGTGCTTAGAAAGAAAAAAATAAAAATTAAATTGTCTGATTGTAAATTACATAAATAAGTAACTAATATATTTTGGAAGCTTATGAACACATATCAATATTTACAATATTTAGATTGATTGGATGGAAAACTGAAATTTATTTTAAATAATTTAAAAATAAAGATTCTGATTTGCTTTAGTATTTTGATTATGGTTATATTAAGTTCCACAAACATAAAAACAGAAAATTAAAAATCAAAAGAGTTATTAAGAAAACATATAATTTTAACAATTAAAATATATTATATCTACTTCGTTAAATTATATAGTGTCATGATATTTTAAAATAATTGTAGTTATATAATCAAAAAATGTTTATTATTAAAATTGATTTTTAGTTTTGTTTTTAATATCTGTTAAAAATGCAGTAATTATGTTATTTTTTTGAGAAATTATATTATATAAGTAAAAAAGAATTTATATGTTTTGTTGTATTGTGAGATATTATAGTCAAATAAATATACTAAAAATAAAAAATATATATACATATTATAAGAATACAAATTATAAAAAAAATTCAATTAAACATATATCAGTTTATATTACTTAATTAATGTAATCATCTAATAAAATAGATATATATATATATATATATACCAAAAAATAATTACTTTGAATATATATATATATATATATATATATTATTGTTTAAAATTATTTTTTTAAAGAAAAAAAGTATTTCTTTTTCTAATATCAAGATTAGTTGTGTGAATTTGTTTTATGGAATCGCATTATATACAAATATTGTTTTTCATCTAAGAAGATATAGATATGAAGTATTTTATTACTTCAAAAGTATATTTTATGTTATTTAAAATATATTTAAATTAAATATTACTATTTTGTGAACTTTCCTTTTTTATGAAACCATATTTCTATATACTTATATTTTCGTTTTAAATAGTTTTGTAAACTTTATAAATGTTTCCTTTTTATTTTATATTTTTATTTGGAAAATTTTGAAAAGGAAATAATAATATAAATGTATTTTTTTAATTCATTAGGGGTATCATAGTAATCAACCATCGTGAAAGTTAACGTGAGCGCGACACATAAGAAAGTGACTTCTCAAATAATATTATAGAGATTTATAACGACGCATGAATATCTATTTGTTACATGAGTTGAACTATAATTATAATTTGTAAATAGCTAACAATTTATTACAACTAAGACTTCTTATTTTGATCTTTTGTTTTTTTAACAATAACTAAATTGAAGTAAAGATTATAAATTTGATGGACAACAATTAGTTGAAATTCTTTACAACTTTTTTTTATCTTTA
>CAKOAT010421821.1:258855-306860 GCA_932364175.1 Eruca vesicaria subsp. sativa | reverse complement strand
TCTTGTAATTACTTGAAGATGATGAGGGTGAGAGAGTAAATATGTTATTTTCGAAACCAAAAAAAAAAAAAAATTTGATGGCATTTTCGTGAATTATATGAACTTGTGGGGTGAATTGGGCAAAATAAAGTTCCAAAAAAAAGGGAGGTTAGTTTTGTGGTTGACTTCAAGTTTCAGGTCAATTCTGCAAAAAGCCCTACTTTCAATGTAAATTCATGGCATCATTGTAGAATGAGTCACATAGTAAGGGTACAAAAGTGAATAACAAATAATCAACCTATATAATATACGACGCACTATCCCTCTATTTTTCCGGAGAGTATCAAACCAGAGAGAGAGCGAGTAAAAGCTTAATTACAAAGAGAACCCCCAAAGAAGCTAAATATTTATCCTTTCGGCGCTTAAGTTTGTATTTCAACATTTAACACCCTCAAAGAGTTTACCACCGCCATGTGTGGAGGAGCTATAATCTCCGATTTCATCCCTCCGCCGAAGTCCCGCCGCGTCACCAGCGAGTTCATCTGGCAGGATCTGAAAAAATCGAAGAAGAGATCGAAGAAGCGATCTGATTTCTTCGATCTGGACGATAAATTCGAAGCTGATTTCAAAGGGTTTAAGGATGGAGATTCATCTTTTGACTGCAAAGATGAATTCGATACGTTCACCGATGTGAAGCCCTTTGTCTTCACCGCAACTACCAAACCCGTCGCCTCCACTGGTAAACTGTTCATAAAGTTCCGATTTTTATTTTCATTCAATAGTAAAAGTGGGAACTTTTTTTTTATTAATTCTCTTATATTCGATATGGGTTTTTGGATCTTAAATTCTTAATCATGATGTTAACGTTCCAGTCATAAAGTCAAGATCTTTATAACTTTTCAAGAGATGAATCTTTTCTAGCTTTGTTCTTTTATTACATGATTATAATAAGCCTGTCTTTTATATCTAGAAGTATTGACATGTTGTCATGTAGTAAAGGGATATTTGACTTTTTCTACTTTTATATGATCATTTATTTAAAAGTTCTTGAAATGATTTAGATCTTTATTACTGAGGGTTTTATTTAGTGTTTAGCGTCAATTATTGTTTCGAGCGTATGTAAATGGTTGATATTATTGGTTTTGTTACTATGTTGATCATATTAAAAGTTCTTGAAATGATTTTGAGCATCTGGATCTTGGTTTTCAGAGGCTTTTACTTAGTGTCTAGCGTCAATTATTGTTTCAAGTCTATGTTAATTGGTGATGTTATTGGTTTTGTTACTATGTGAAAAGATGCAGTTTTGTTTATGTGTAGTTTCAACTTTGGTTTATGAGTTTATAATATGATTGATTGATATTGTGTGTTTTGACTCCATTAGGTTCAGTTTCTGAGAAGAAAACCATAGAGTCGTCCGATGAGAAATCTGGCAAGAGGAAGAGAAAGAATCAGTACAGGGGGATAAGGCTGCGCCCTTGGGGTAAATGGGCTGCTGAGATCCGTGATCCTAGAAAAGGCTCTCGAGAATGGCTTGGAACATTCGACACCGCTGAGGAAGCAGCAAGAGCTTATGATGCAGCTGCACGCAGGATCCGTGGTGATAAAGCTAAGGTGAACTTCCCTGAGGAGATGATCCCTACAGCTAAGACCAGTGATCTTAAGAAGCCAGTGGCTAAACCAAACCAAAGCCCAACTCTGGTTCAGCAGCCAAGTCAGTTCTGCAACAACATGGGATATGACTCCTTTGGTGATATGAGCTCCATGGAGGAGAAGCCTCAGATGTACAACAATCAGTTCTTCCATGTTGGACAGTATTTCAGTTCTGATCAGGGCAGTGACTCATTTGACTGCTTTGAGTTTGGGTGGGATAATTACAACCCCAAGACACCAGAGATCTCTTCAATGGTAGTTAATAACAACCAAGTTCCATTTGCTGAAGAAACCAACGTAGCCAAGAAGGCGAAACTCAACTCTGAGGATGGGACAAGCAACGATGATGATCTGATGGCATACCTTGACAACGCCGTGTGGGAGTCTCCTTTAGAAGTGGAAGATATGCTTAGCGTGGATGCTGCTGCTGCTGTGACTCAGGAAGAGGAAAACCCTATGGAGCTATGGAGCTTAGATGATATCAACTCCATGCTGGATGGAGTCTTCTGAAGTGATTGATGGGTGGGGTCTAGTTTGTAAATAAAGCTGTGTGTTGTTGAGTTTCAAGCGGTAACTTTGGTTTTACTTTAATCTTCAGTTTGGGTTTTGTGTGTTGATGTCTCACAGGGTTCTAACACAATCATCAGTACCCTCGTAACTGTTTTTGTTTTGTATCCCTAAGACTTGTTTAACATTATAATAAAAACTGTGTTGGAACCTCTTGTTTGTTCTATGAACCTTGTCTGCTTAACAGACCTTCTGCTTGGTAGATAGTTTTGGTAAACTTTCTCGTGAACCTTTTGATGCAAATACGGATGTAATAATACATACCAAACTGCTGACAAGTGACAAGAAAAGAGTACAAAAATGCACCCAAATGATTCTGTAGGGGCACTAAGGATGTTGTTATATGAAGAAAGGTTCAAACTATGATCAACGAGGCTGCGCCTGATTCTCATACATTTTACTTCTTATTACATTTTAGTATTTACGATCACTTTAATGAACCTACTCTAGTGACTAATATGCCTACTAATATCGTCTGCATTGGATTGGGTAAATGTGAAGCGTTTAGAGTGCTAACTATCCGGATTCAAATACTCTCTCTTCACGACTTTCACACTTCTTTGATCCAAAGAAGCAATACATGTGGATTCAGATATGGACCCTCTCAAGGTTATGATCTATGTGAAAATTCTGGAGATTACATGGACAAATCGCTGAGCTGATTTGGAGCGGATCGGCTAATGTCACTGCATCTTTCTTGCACGTGAAAAGTAATTGAGGTTGACACACGTACAAGTCACAATAACCGTTACTTATTCCGCAAGAAACAAATCAAGATTGGTTTTGTGTCTTGCACCGAAAGATTTCACCTACGAGATCTTTATGTCTGGAGTCTGGAGAAGCGACAAAGCGTTACTTAGAGTTACCTAGGAGCTCAAGGCCAGCATTGTGTTTTGACGCCCGTCTAAGAACAGGCGTAACAGTACCGCAGCGAGAGGTCGTTGTATCAAACTCTGGTTGATTTTTGGCTTAGTAATAATGAAGGGTATTACATTGCAAATGTAAAAAAACAATGAGGCCAATTGCGAAGATCGCGACAAAATAGAGGATGATGAAAATGCCGGGTGTTTCGGATATTGGTTCGGTTCAGGTATTTCGGGTTTTGGATAGTTCGGGTAAAGGGATAGAGGATCCATTTACTACTTGACCTATTTTCGGTTCGGTTCTATTCAGATAGTTTCGGGTTCGGCTCGTTTGGTTAGTAAAACTAGGAACCAGAAAATACCTGGAAAATTCGGTTCTCATTTGGTTTCGGTTCGAGTTCAGGTAGTTCAGATAAATTATCGGTTATTTAAGATAAAATATCTTATAATTAGAATGATTTAGATATAAATTTTGGATATTTCGGATTACTGTGGATATTTCGGATAAAATTATCTGTATATTTTTGGATAGTTCGAATACTTTATAATTATTTAGTTATCTTCAATTATTTTTAGATATTTTAAATAAATTTTTAAAATTAAAATCATATATTTAGTTACGTTATATGTATATTAATATTATTATATATTTGGGTACTTGTTCGATTCTCGTTCAATTCGATTATTTTGAATCACAATATACTACTTTCCTTAAACGACAGATTAGTAATCAGTGGGGTTTAACGCGTTTTAAAGCTAGAAAGCACATCCTTACAAAAATATTGACGGTGACGCAGCACCTCCGAGGTGACCACACGGTCCACACTCATGAGAACCTTCCGGAGAGAGCCACTCAAGAAAATATCAACACAATCTTAAATATCAGCCGCACTCTCACCACGGAATGATCCTATTAATATTATTCTCCCAACCAATAAAAATGAAAAACTAATTCTAGCAAAATAATTCAGCATTTAAAAAAAATAAAATAATTTAACTTCACAAAAGAAAAAAAGAGCCAGATTTAATATGTTAGGGGGTTTTTTTATTTATTTTTTTCTTAGGAAGTTTATTAGCATTTTCGTTTATTAATAGTCGTGTGTTATCTGAATAATTCGAACTTGGTGTGTTTTCAAAAGCTTAATATAACATAAAATTTATCCATATTTTTATATGAAAAAGCATAATTACAAAATTTTATTTACACCATGATAAGTTGAAAAGGCTTATAAGTTGGACTAATATCTTTTTTGACCATATCTCAAAATATAATTAGCAGTTTGTTAATTATATTTTTTTGCTAATTATTATTATTTTTAGACCAAATCTCAAAAATATGATTAGTAGTTTGTTGACCAAACAAAAGAGGAGGAAGAAGATAATTATAAGTTAATTAATTAAAAAAAAAAGAGGAAAGTACTAGGATAACACAATCTTAAGACAAGTGGTAAGAGGTTCTGGAGAGTTCCATTCTCTCTAACGTAGTAACGTGTGTCGGAGAGATACAGAGGAGAAGGAGGAGACACAACAAAAAGAAAACGTTTTTTTCCCCTCTTGTCTCCAAACTTCTTCTTTGATCGTCTATGACACCTATCAAACCCTAACCATCACGTGTGTTTATAATTCAACCAAGGTTCTTATAGATATTGGCCTGTGACTCTGTTTTTGTTAGTTTTGGTTGATAGAAAGAATCGATTTTTATTGTGTTTCTTTGTTGGTTCTGTTTTTGTGGGTTTTTTTTTAAGAGAGGAAGGTATGGGTTCAAAAGGAAACGATGATCTGTATGCTGTTCTTGGTTTGAAGAAAGAATGTACCTCCACGGAACTCCGTTCTGCTTATAAAAAGCTTGCTCTTGTGAGTTTCTTTTTCATCTCGTATCATGTTCATGTAACACACATGATCAATGAAATTGACCTGATCTGGAGTATTGCATGTAGTAGTAGCAAATTGATTTGTTTTGTTAGTTTTGATAGTCAAAGATGAAGCTGATAGGTTTGTATTGAGAGATTTGGAAACTGTGATTAGGCTTGTTATGTGCACTTGTGTGGTGTAATCATTCCTTTTGGCTCTGAACTTTGATTTTGACATTATTGTTAGAGATGGCATCCAGATCGTTGTTCATCAATGGGGAACGAAGAGTTTGTAGATGAATCAAAGAAGAAGTTTCAGGCTATCCAAGAGGCCTACTCTGGTAATTTAACCAATCGTTTCTTCATCTTTCTTTCTTCTCAAAGCTCTCTTTTTTTTAATTGTTTGATGGAACAAATTGGAGTTGATTATTGGATAACAGAAGGCCTTCTTTTGTTTACTTTGATGTGCACTTTTTAAAAGTATTGATTATGTTTGTGAATTAAGTTGCTTTTCTTCCTTTTGTGGACACAACAGTTCTGTCTGACTCCAACAAGAGGTTCCTCTATGACGTTGGAGCTTATAATAGTGATGATGATGATCATGAACAGAACGTAAAGACCCTCCTTTTTTTTGTCTTGTTGTTTTTGCTTGGAGACACATTTCATGTCTGGCTGGTTTTGTGTTGTAAATGGATATGACGTTTACTTCTTTTACATGTGTTTTGTTTGCTGATTCGCAGGGAATGGGAGACTTCTTGAACGAAATGGCGACAATGATGAACCAGTCAAAGCCTAGTGTAAGGCAGCCTGCGTTAGTTTTCCATTAGTTTATTATCAGACGCTATTGAGTTGAATGCGCCCTGAGTGACATTTTGAGATGTTGGTTTTTGGCAGGAGAATAATCCAGGGGACAGTTTTGAACAGTTACAAGATCTGTTTAATGAGATGTTCCAAGCAGACGCTGCATCATTCTCCTCCTCATCTTCATCATCATGCAATGCCTCAACTTTCACTTCCTCTTGTAGCTTTGTTTTTGACACAAACACTCAGCGGTCACCGTTTGAGACAAACTCGATGGGGTCTAATGATCCTTTCGCATTTGACACCAGATCTCACACTTTCTCTTTAGGGGTAATGAATTTTTTAATGCTTATCCTAAAAATGATGTTTGTTCTTGATGAAGAAATGGGTTTTTACTGGTGAAAGCAGGTGGAACATCAGCAGGATTTCAAGAAGGGGAAGAACAATGGTGGGAGAAGAAACAGGAGGAAGAACAATGCTCAATCGTCCTCGTCTTCAAACAACTATGGAGTCCCCACTTCATAGCCCCCTCCCTTGAGGACCATGTTTTTGCTAACTCATCTCCACATTTGTCGACTAGTCACACACAAGAAGACTGGTTCTCTGGTCTTCTCAACAGCAAGCATTAAAAAACTCCAAACGTTGTCGTGTTTGTAAACTCGGAGCTTATTTTTTCTTTCTTTCTCTCATCTCTACTGTGTGATTGAATTCTTGTCTCCTATACATGAGTCTTTAAGACCATTGAGATTGATGAAGTCAACGGGTTTATGATGACGAATACTTGTCCTAAATTCTTAATTAGTCATTGGTTTTCGCAGCATTTAGTCATGTATACACTTCTTTGTTTGGTATTGAACCAAGCGTCACACAATCGATGGCAATATACAGTATTATTGTTTGCAAACAACCTGAACCTGATCTTTTCACCGACTCATCTGCCGACAGCTTACCATCACTGTCAGTGAAACTGGATGAGACCAGATAGAGATGGAGAAAGAAGGTAGCGTGGAGAGGCGGCAATGACGTTAATGAAAGAGCAGAGACTGTGAAGCTTAAACATTTGGTGGAGCTTGGGAAAGAGAGGATGATGTAACGGAACATTCAAGAAGCTGGAGAGGGTGTATTAATTAATAATAATCAGCAGTCATCGCAGTGTGAAGGATAACTGCAACGTGTAAGTTAAACAGTTTGAAGAGAGAGAGAGATGTTGATATGATAGGATACAGTTACAATGTTGTGGAGTGTGTAAGTGTAGAAGTGGATATGATGTTTAGGACTGTGTCTCAAACATTGGTAGTAGGTGGAAACTGTATGAGAATGATAATGCTCATACGCTAGAGAAGCTTCCAACATTTTTAAATCATGAGATCAGTTACAGAGTGATGGAGACAGAGTTGTTAAGTACATAAAGAACTGAGGCATAGTGAGCTGAAACTATGTTACTACTACTACGAGTACCATTTCTTTGTCATAATTGAGATGCTTCTCCTCGATGCTAGAAGAATCTGTGAAAACAAACAAATAAGCTTTAGCACAAGTTTAGAAGAGAGCTTAGAAGATATATGTCTAGTTTACTACCATGGGGGAGTAGAGTATCAGCAGAGAAGTGATCGTCCAGAGACTCTGCTGCTCTTTGATGCACTTGCTGTGATCATGTAAGAACATCTCTCTACAGCTATCTTGATTTCACCTTTCGCAGCAGAAGCGAGATTCTTGTTCTCCAGACTTGTTTGTGATATCATTGAGAGCCTTACGAGCTCCCTCCAGATTTCTTCTTCTGACCAAGTTCAGATCCTTTGGTACTTATCACAGAAGCAGCAGCAGTAACAGTCTCTGAAAATAACAAAAAAGAACATTACATTCATCAACACTTTTAAACATATTGACCATTCATCAACACTTTTAAACATATTGACTTTTTCTGACAAGAGAGAAGGTGAGGAAGAGTTGGTTTGTTTAAGGAGAAAACAGCCAAAAAAACCTCTGAACTTTCAAATTAAAACAAAAAATTTATAATTTGTGTTTGAGCAAAAAAATTCTGAATTTTTAAATATTGGTCGTTTTAACTCCTATATTTTGTTGACTCGGCCATTTAAGAAACTCAAATAGCCAACTATTAAACTTGATTATAAAAATAGATGTTTGTTAACTCTCTAAATGATGCCGTTTTAAAATTTTAATCCCACGGTCTTATCTTGCTTCTTTAAATAATTAAAACATCTCTTCTGTGAAACTAGAGCCCCAAACCGACTTCATCTTCTTCACTGAAAATGAGAAAATGAAGTCGATTTGGAACTTTGGTTTAAGGTATTTTAAGTGTTTACAAAAGTAAAATAACGTTGTTTAGTTAATGTTTAACTGGTTGTTAAAACGACTTCGTTAAAAAAGTTAGCATGTGTTTTAATCGAGTTTAACATTTGACTATTCAGATTTCTTAAATGGCCGAGTCAACAATATATGAAAAGTCAAAACAACCAATATTTGAAAGTTGACGATTTTTTTAGCTCAAACACAAGTTAAAGATTTTTTTCTTTAATTTAAAAATTCAAACTTTTAATGGTTATTTTCTCATTGTTTAAATCCTTTGTTTTGTTTTGTATATGGAAGGAAAAATAATATGATGGTAGTAATGAGTTTTAAATGCTACTAATAAATATAAACTAGATTTTGACCCGCGCTTGAGAAGCGCGGATTTTATTTTGGTTGTAGCAAAATGTATCAAATGATTCTTATTTTATTATATGATAGTTTTATATGTGAAATTTGATGTATATTTAACGTTTTAGTAGGATCTTTTCATTGAGTTTTGCATAACCGAGTCAGTTTGTGGTTGAACAAAGAATCAAAAAAATTAAGTATTGTGAGAGTATGAAAAATTAAAACACATATTACATTTTGACCCGCGCTTGGATTAAATAGTTTACTAAAATAATTACATTTATGATTTTTGAACAATAAAAGTAATATTCAATTTTGACCCGCGCATTTTATATAGTTTATTTATGTTAGTTAAAATAATTACATCTATGATTTTTGAACAATAAAAATAATATTCAATTTTGACCCGCGCTTAAGAAGGGCGGGTATTTTTTTGTTGACCATAAAATAAATATTAAATTAATTTATTAGAGTCAAAGGTAACTCAAAAATAATTTTTTTATAAGAGTCAAAGATAACTCCAAGTATATAAAGAAGAATTTAAATATTGCAAGATTATGGAGTAACAAATGAGATTTGTTACTCCAATTATCTCATTTTCTGTTTTAATATGCAGCAAATATAGTATAAATCGATTTTCATTTATTATATCATAGTATATTGATCTGTTTTATACAACACTGTGTATTTTTCATATAAATAAATCAGTCGATAAATCGTCAAGAAAAAAAAAACAAATATTATTTAAAATAAAAATTATTGGGTGAAAACAAAATGAGATTTTGATTCAACCAGGATTAACGCTCGAGAATCATCATAACGCGATTGTCAAAACATAACCAAAAACATTATTTTTAAACAAACATAATCCTAAAACGGATCGATGGAGAATCATCATGACCTCTGCGATTTTGATTCAGCCAGGGTTAACGCTCGAGAATCATCATTACCTTTGCGATTATAAATAAGTTTTAGAATTTAGTCTATAATATTATAAAGTGAAAACATGTTTGTTAAAGAAGATAAATACCGTTGTTTAAATTCATCTGTCTCTGGTATTTCAGGATTAACAGTCTCGAGGAATGTATGTCTTGTTACACGAGGCATGGATCTTACTTCCCTATATAAACATAAAACATTATCATTTAGGTTAAAATTTAACGAAATGAAGATATCTAAATCAAAAATCTATACAAAACGATAAATTTACATTTGCATCACAAAGGATTAGTTCCATGGACTCCCTTAGTCTTTCATGAAATGTCTTCACGTATGAAGGATTTTGAATTGGATGCGACAGGAGTCTTCCTCGGTTTTATATCGCTCGAGAAAGACAACTGCAAATTATTCGCCATATTTTTTAGGTTTTCGAAGAGATGATAAATATAATGGTTAAGAGAGGCTATATTTATAATATGTAGGGACGATATACAATTAGGTTACGCGAATGTAGGGGAGAATATTTCATACGAATTTTTAAAATATCTCTTTTGAGGAATAAGGAATATTTCTTGAAGATTTTGAATTAGTTAGGAAGTTTAAAGTATAACAGTTAATGGTAATCCAACTACGGTAAGTTACCGAAATTTATGGAATCTACGATATTGATTGTGGTTAATCTATAACTTGTAGGTAAAACAATTTCTTTATTTTAGTAGGAAAATAATTATAGAAAACCGTATTTGCAATATTTTCTTAACAATACGTATCTCGTCCATTAAATGTCAACATGAGAGTGATGATATATATATTTTTTGGTTGATATCACTATATGTCGTCTAACTGGTATATAAATACATGTAAATTTAGTGAGACATGAAAACATATTTCATATATGAAGAAAACATGAAATGAAGGTCTATAACACAATATAAATGAAATGAAAGTTTATAAAGTCCATGTATGATGCATATACCAAAAAATATCAACCAAAAAGTATAATGTTAGAAATATATAGATTGAAATCGTGTAATATAAGGTCTATAACACAATATAAATAAAATGAAGGTTTATATAGTCCATATATGATGCATATACCAAAAAATGTCAACCAAAAAAATATAGTGTTGGAAATATATAGATTGAAATCATGTAATATAAGGTCTATAACACAATATAATTGTATGAAATATAGTATGGTATATAAATACGGGTAAATTTAGTGAGACATGAAAACATATTTCATATATGAAGATAAATCATGAAATGAAAATCTATAAGAGAATATAAATGAAATGAAGGTTTATAAAGTCCATGTATGATGCATATACCAAAAAATGTCAACCAAAAAAGTATAATGTTGGAAAAATATAGATTGAAATCGTGTAATATAAGATGTATAACACAATATAAATGTATGAAAAATAGTTTGGAATATGGTTATAAAGTATATATATGATTTATATACCAAAAAAAGTCAACCATACAAGTATAATGCCGAAAATCTATAGATTGAAATCATGTAATATAAGGTGTTTAATATAATACAAATGTATGAAATATATTATGAAGTGTGGTTATAAAGTTCATATATGATACATATACCAAATCGTGTAATATAATGTTGGAAATCAATAAATGTATGAAATATAGTATGAAATATGGTTAAAGTAATTAATGGGAAGAGAGAAAAATAATTAATGGGAAAATAAAGAATAATTAATGGTTAGAGTAATTAATGGAAAGAGAGAGAATAATTCGGGTATATGCAATATGTGATATGATTTGTAACAAATTGATATATATATATATAGATGTAAGACGAAAATAAATTACCAAAATGCCATTAATGAAGGGTGCACACAACTTCCATCAGTCGATTTTTCAAGGGTGCCTTCACTTTTAATAGTATAGATGACCAGACAGTCTTTTACTCCGTTTGAAACTAAGTACACACATAAGAAAGAAATACCCTTTTCGTTCGCCTCGCCACTTTTTGATGTTGATGTTGCTTGATTATATGAATTGAATGTTAAAATCTGATTCAGAACCAAAGTATTTGGTTTATCAATGAGAAATAAAGAGAGATGAGAACAATGAAAATGTTGGCCACCAATCCTGTTATTCGAGTTATGATTAGGAAATATAATTTATTTAAGAAATATATTTTTGTTTTTCTTTGTCAACAATTTAGGAAATATCTAAATAAGTTTTCTTTTAATGAAATTAGAAGCTTTATATCTCTATATAAGAAGATGATAAGTTGTAACATAACTTCTGAGTTTTAGAGATTGTTGTGTTTGATGCTTAATTTTTTAGTTATTTTCTTAAACTAATAAAGACATTTATTCTTTATTTTGTGATCTTATACAATTCGTTAAACTTGAAAATAAAATTTATTTTGAGAAAAGTAATTTTAAACTGCTTCACAAAATATAATCAATCTTAAAGTAAATGGATAATAATCAGCTAATAACGCTAACATTCAACTGGTTTGGACAATGTTTGTGCGCCGTTTCTAATTTGTAATTTGACTGAAGCTTTATGGTTATTTTGTATTTGACTTGGCAGATATATCTAGTGTTGTGACTTCCACCCTTAACCAGAAATGTGAAGAGTTTGCTATATGGGGTTTAGTGGATCACGGAGATGAAATTGACGTGATTGCGCATGTTGTCATTTCAAGCAAATCTTTGTGACACCATACTCTAAACCTGGAGTCTCCTTAGCAGTTTAGTGTGTTGGATGTACTCTTATCTTGAGCCCTGAGTGAGTCTTCAAACATGGAACCTGAACTGCTGATCAAACCGTTCAGAAGAGTTTTGAGATGCAACTTCGACAGATTCCGACTTCTCATTTGGAAAAACAAAGAGTTGACAAGCCTGCTTTAATGGGATCTTACTGAAAAGGTATTTGGTTTGACTTTTCATATTATTCGTAATGGATTCTAGCTATGTTAACTAACTATTCTCTTTTCACTTCAGGTTACCCCTTTACCATGGATGGATGTTTGGCTTCACAATGTGATAGTAGATATGGTAGAGGCAGTCATTTGCTTTCTTGAGCAGGATATAGTTCATGGATACCAATAAATGAACCTGGTGAGAGGCAGTATTATGTTGATGCTATGGCAACGTTCAAACAATTTGCCGAGTTCAAGGTCAAAGGAAACTTCCTTGTACGAGTGAATATCAATCTAGGTGATGTAGAAAGTGTTCGAGCTAAATATTTGGTGGGAGAGATGAAAAGGGAAGCTTACATAAGTTCACTCTTGAATTACAAGGAAGCAAAGAAAGGACTTTTTGTTGCTCGATACAATGGACTAGAAGTCATGGTCAACAACTAGCTTGCTGTGTCATATCTTAAATATGCAACCTTTTAGGAAAAGAAGAAACATTGGTTGAAGATCGTGGACAAATAGTATCTCGGGAACTACTTCGAATAAAAAATACATGAACTATCAATCGATGCTGTTTTGAGAGAAGCATTGGTTTTATTTGAATATAATGTTTTAAAGGAAGTTCTTATAGATATAGGTCTGTGGCTCTATGTCTGTAGGTGTTTGGTTGGTCAAAAGAATAATTCAGCGGACAATTTTTGAACAGTTACAAGATCTGTTCAATGAGATGTTCCAAGGAGACGCTTCAGCATTCTCCTCATCTTCATTCTTGTAGCTTTGTCTTTGATACAAACGTCTAGAACTCACCGCTTCTCCTTAGGGGTAAATGATTCATAAAACCATACTCTCTTAATGCTAATGAAGATGCCAGTTGTTCTTGATGATGAAATGGATTTTGCAGGTGAAACATCAGCAGGATTTCAAGAAAGGGAAGAACAATGGTGGGAGAAGAAAGATGAGGAAGAACAATGCTCAATCTGTTGTTCATGAAACATTCTCTTCAAACAACTATGGAGTCCCCACTTCATAGCGGCCCTTGAACTAGTACTTGTTATTTGATTTGTACTCGGTTTGAAAAATCAAGTATTTGGTGTTGTCAAGTCAAGTACTAAGTTTGTAAATCATATTACTTGTAAGTACAAGTCAAGTATCAAGTATCACGATTTTTTTATTACTCGGTTGGGTACTTTTTTTATTACTTGTTATTGATTTTTAAAATATATACTACTCTTTTGAAATATTTGTTTTACTACTAATATTGTAATAAAAAATATATTAGTTTTTAGGTATTTACGTAACGTATGCTTATTATGAATGAATCATATACACGCACCAAATCAAAATTACTTAAATAGACTAAATAGAATAACACGTATATGAAAAATAAAAGTATTTATTATATGTTAACTGAACTTATATATTTTGATATATTTGATTTTAAAGTTTTAAATTTAGATAAAAAAATATCAAGTATTATCAAATAACATACAAATATTTAAATTATAGACAAGTACTCCACTAACTAAGTAATTGATCCAAACAAGTACAAACATAAGTCAAAAATTCTTATACTTGCACAAGTCAAATAGCGGGTAGGGTGAAAATGCTAAATACTCAGCTTGCCCCCAGGCCTACCTTGAAGACTATTGTTTTGATAACTCATCTCCACATTTGTCGACTAGTCACACACAAGAGGACTGGTTCTCTGGTCTTCTCAACGGCAAGCCATCAAAAACTCCAAGCGTTGTCGTTTGTAAACTCTCGGAGCTTATTTATATTTTTCTCCTTCTCTCTCTACTTTGTGATTGAATTGTTATCTCCTCTGCAAGAGTCTTTAACCATTGAGATTGATAAAATCAACGGGTTTATGATGACGAATGCATGTCCTAAATTCTCAACAGTAGTTAGTTTTCTTCTCAGCATTTAGTTGTATATATACGTATTTTTGTTGTGTTTCAAAAAAAAAAAAAAATATATATATATATACGTATTTTTGTTTGGTACTGATTACTGAACCAAGCATCACACAGTGATGGCAAAATATTATTGTTTTCCAAAATCTGAGCCTGAACTCTCCACCAACTCATCTGTCGACAGCTTTACCACCACAGTCAGTGTGAAACGGGATAAGACCAGAGATGGAGAAAGAAGGTAGCTTGGAGAGGTGGCAATGGCATTTATGAAAGAGTGAGGATGAGGAGCTAGAGCTACAGAGGATGCAGTTCCTTAAATTATAACTGTATATGTCACAGAGCAATCAAGAAGCTGGAGATGGTGTAAGAAGAATCAGCAATGTAATGTAAGTTAACAGCTGAATAAAAATATGTTGAAACTGGATAATTTGTTTAGGACTGTCTCTAACATTGGTCGCAGATGGAAACTGTATAAGAATGAAAATGCTCATACGCTAGAAAAGATTCCAACTTTTTATTTCATGAAATCAGTGATGGACACAAGAGTTGTAAGTACATGAAGAACTGAAACAAAAGATAGTTACTACTACTACTGCTTCTTCATCTGAAGGATGAATCTTTGTAAAAGACATTAAGAAACAGACATTCAGAAGAGGTCGTCCTTGAGAGTGAATTCATCTGAATCAAACCGCCAAGCCAGAGGTGTAGAAGGCATCATCATCATGGAGCCATGACGGATTGGGGAGCGCCACGGAGTTGAGCTCTTAAGCCAATCAGTCATCTTGGGAGACGGAATCTCTTCTGGCTCGTCACAAGTCAGATTGTTCTTAGCATCCATCTGTAACCAACACAGATTCAGTCTGATACGTGGAAAGGTAAATACTAATCAAGAGTCAGAGATACACAATGAATCAGAATAAAGTACCATTTCTGTCTCATACTTGAGATTCTTCTCCTTGATGCTGGAAGAATCTGTAATAAAAACAAAAGAACAAGCTTAACACGAGTTTACAAGCAAAGCACATCAGAGCTTAGAAGATACAAATCTAGGTTACTACCATGGTGGAGTAGAATATCAGAAGAGAAGTGATCATCCCAGGGACTCTGCTGCTCTTTGATGCACTTGCTGTGATCATGTAAGAACATCTCTCCAGCTATGTTGATATCTCCCTTTGCAGCAGTTGCAGCAGAAGAAGAGATCTGCTTGTTCTTAGCAGAAGCTTTGGGAAGAACACCAGACTTGTTTGTAATATCATTGAGAGCCCTACGAGCTCCTCCAGGTTTCTTCTGACCAAGAACAGTTCCTTTGGTACTTTTCACAGAAGCAGCAGTTACACTCTCTGAAAATAACAAAACATTCATCAACACTTTAAAGATACTGACTTTTTCTTGACAAGAGATAAAGACAGTAAAGTTAATTACTTTTGCGATGAATCGGAGCGTTCTCGTCAGGGAAGATCATTTGTTGAAGAGCGTTCATGTTCGCCATAGATCTGCGGAAAAAAAAAACCAAGAAGATCGAATCAATTAAGTTAGAAAACCCTAATTTCAACCCAGAAACACAAACCCTAATTTGATTCTACACCATGATCCTCGGTAAATCAGAAAACATTTACGAACTAATTAGAGACAAAATTAACGGATAGAATAACTGAGAATCTGGCGATGAAAGATCGTACCCTAGATCAGAAGAAGCAGTTTCTTGGTGATTTTTCTTGTAGTAGAGAGAAGTGGATATTTTTATTTTTCCGATCTTGTTCTTTGCTTTTATCGATGATTAAAGAAGAGTGGACTCTGAATCAAGCGAGAGAGTGAATTTATAGAAGGAACCAAAAAGGTTTACTAGCCGTTAAGAGCCGTTGTAGAATATTTTAAATATGGCCCAACAAGACATTCCCCAGGCCCATTAGTTTATGTTTTGTGCTTCGTAACATTATTTTTAATAACTTTTCCTGTTATTTTTGTTAATTATTTTAAATTTTATTATTCTATACTAATATTCTAATATAAAAAATCAATAGCACAAATTTAAGATAAGATCAATACTATGATTTATTTAAAATATTTTAAGAATAGATATGTATATATTTAAAATTTATAACTATAGACAGATTTTCATTTTTTTGGATTAGATGTATTAGATCAACTAGTATACAATTTTTAAAATTGATAAAAAAAAATTATAATTATAAAAGTATAAACAAAATAAATCTTTTAACATTTGTAGATATAAAAAAAAATATCAAGATTTAATTTAATATTTTTAAAAGGATTGTATAAAATTGGAAATATCTTGTTGATTAACAAAAACTATATGATTATAAAATATAGTAATTATATTTCGAAATTTAGAAATAATTTATATTTATATTATTATATTATTTAATAACATATTTAAAATATTTATTTTAGTGATGATATATGAGTTATTAATATTTTGAATTTTTTATCAAAAATAAAAGATAACATTAAATGTTGTTCTCCATGTAATATTCTTTTGTAAACTAAAAGGGTTAAACCCAGATCTATTAAAGACACATATTTAACCCCAAATGAAGTTACAATTTAAAAATAGACTCTTTCTTGGATATTCAAATTGATCGAAACCAATAATCCATATCGGTGTGACTTCAAAGTGAACCGTAATGATGAAACCTTTGAACATGGATTGTCTTAAAGTTCGCCTACCATTACAACACCACCTTGTTGTTTCTTTATGTAATATTTAACCTTAAACTATGTTATCTTTTTTATTATGGTATGGTACCAATTTTTTTGTGTAAGTGATTGTCAAGAAGATATGTATGAAATCAATTCGTAAATCTAATTATATAAAGGAGAGTTTTTTCACTCCTCCTTCATCCACGTCAACAATTAGAGAAACAGTACACTGACACGTGGTAACGAGTTTTGTTTGCTCCAAATCTTTGCGATACATAATGGGCTTATACTGGGCTTTATTTAAAAATATAGAATACGGATTTCCAAGCCTCATAGAGTTCATGAGAGGCATCTTCTGAAATTAGGGTTCCGTCGTCTTCCTCGACATGCCATGATCTCAACCAGCATTGGAGATTCAGAATGTCGAGTCCGACGAATCGTCGTGAGGAAACTGTGTCATGTTCGAATTGTCGTTTCATCTTCATTGAATGAAGCCTTAGAGACGTTTACAAGTTATCTTGATTCAAGGCTTTTACGAAACTTATCAACTCCATCAACGCCCATGAAGCCCCATTCCCTCATTCAATGATATTCTCTGTAAAAGGCGGTGTTTCTCCATTTATAAATAGGTAATAATTCGTCCCTTAATCATCGTCACTGACAATCCCAAAAACTTGATTATGGCTAACTCATCTATTCTTCTTTGTGATTTGAAGGCCGGTCACTGTTCGTCCACCTTGGAAGAGGCTGTTGAGATTCGATTTGATAGGGGTGGATATGATTCTCCTTGATGCAGAGGTTTCCTGATCTTAATCTCATATTGTTTTTACTTAAAAAATTCCGGTTTTCACATTCATAAATATGGAACTCTTTAATTCAGATATCTATTGAATCTCTTTTTAATGCCATATTGTGATACAGTTTGTTGATGATGCTTTCTTTGTCACAACCTTTATATTTCTTGCACTTTTATAGAGATTATGATTGCAAACTCCTCTCTTAATTTCCGCCGTAAGTGTTTCTCGCCCCGGAAGTTGTATCACCGAAAGTTCAACCTCTGAGATTTTGGGAGGGAAGCGGCAAGCTAATGTGTATCGACATGCTCTTCCTGGACGCAAAGGTAATCCCGGCAAACATACACATACTCATCTTACTATTCCTTGCACTGTTTAACTTTTACATTTGTAAGAAACTCATCTTCAACCAGCGTCGCCTTCAAGAATCTCCTACCATCGGACATGTGTTTCCTCTTTGATCCTATATCTTCTGGTGAACGAGATTGTTTGATTAGTTTTGTGAAATCTTAAGATAAGTGTGTTAATCTCTAGAAGCATCCACGAATTTTTTTTCTAAAATTATTTTGACTAGGTGTTCTTAGTTGCTAGGATCACGACTTCTAGATCAGTTTCATTATCAACTTCTGTAGACACTGATTAAGCCATTGGGACTCAAACTGTATCTCTTTTGTGTCATGAGACTTTAGAGTTCTCTACTCTTCCATTCATTTGTATTTGACATTTCTTACTGGTGAAAATTGCAGTGTGTTGGTATACTCGGGCAATTGATATTGCCATATAGGACAAGTGCGCGACTTCAGTGAAGATGTGTCTCTCATGCCCGAAATCAAATACAGTGATTTTCTGAATGCTTACATGGGCTTCAGGCTGCAAATTAGGCAGCTCTACCTTCTGCTGCTGTTCATGACGTCAAAACACACACAAAAAAAACACAGGACAAGGCTGGGCAAGAGGCTGGGTATTGACTGGCTCTGATCGTTTAGAAGCTGTTGTTGAGACGACCACACATACGATGGATACGACCATGCTTTAATTGAAAGAGGGTGAGAGGTTTCCTTTCATGATTTATAGTATGCTTCAGACAGATTCTAGGTTTGTTTGGTTCTCACGTTTAAATATGTTTAGCTAAAAAAGGCATTAGAGAGTTCTTTTACTGTATTACTCTCATTAGATGGCCAAAGAACTTAGTCAAATATAGTCATCAGTTTATCAACCCTTAGAAGCATATTCAGGGTTTGGTTAGGTTGCTACTTTTTTTCTGTTTGGAATCATTTCTTAGATGATAAAGACACCGTGCAAATCCTTTTATCATGATAGTCACATTGCCTGACACTTAATTGATCACAAAGCCGTTAATCTTTGTTCCAAAAATGGATAAGCCAGTTAAGGAGAGGTTTGTTCATCTATTATTTCTTCAAATTAGTTATTGCTACTTTTGCTGATGGAGAAAGTGACAGAGAGAGCGAGATGTGGAGCCATGGAATAAGTGATGGAGAGTGTGACGAGGGATAGCAAAGGCAATTTCTGCAGTTCAAACTGTCACAGTGGAGGTAGATAAGCTCTCGGACATGGTGAGTTTATAAGAGCTGCAATGTTTTCCGTTTTTCTTTTTACAAAAAAGGAATGAAAGATTGTGTCTAAGTTGATTTTTTTTCTTTCAAAAAATAGGTTTATGCTTCCCAAGTTTCTGTAAATGGAGGGATGGAAATTGCGAGAATCAAAACAAAACTTCAAGAGCAGAAGTTACAAAATTCTTATAGGAGTTCAACTTATGGCTTAGTAGCCTAAAGGAAGAGCTAACGCATGTTGCAACAGTTTCAGTATTATAAAAAACAAAGTGTAATAGCTAGACCTTCTCAATCTAACCATCTCGCCAACATCACAAAGATGTTACCAAACTAACTTAGATCTGTAGAGTATTCCCTACTCAGAGATGTATCAAACTTTTCCCATTCCAATATTTTTGTCTATTGAACTACGTCATAATGTTTTTCCATAGTTTAAAGAATCTACTGCGAAGTAAAACTGAAGCCTTCCTACAAATGATTACTAACATTGCATTGATGGACTTGGTACCTTTTCTTTGCCCATTCATGTTTATAGATAAGAAGTGTTTAGTATTAGGATAGTTTTTATGAAACGAGCTTTGGCTATTTATAATCAAGTCAATTTTGTGTTTGGGAGTTTGTCATTGAGTCATTCATACCAACTATAAGTTGGGATTGGCTAACCGAGATGTGAGCAGGGGGTTTATGAAAAAAAAAAAGGTAGACAAAAGAGTGACCATAAGCTATTAGGTAATACTTAATTAACAAACTTAAACACACTTGAGTCAGCATAAAAATCAAACGTATAATAATGTGTTACTCTTCTACGTTGAAGGACAATACACGTAAAATGGAAAAAACAAGAAGCGTTTGTGATGTAATCGGTACTGTTAATAGATGGATAATATAATGATTAGGAATAATGATTATGCAAGTCTATTTCTAGATTATATAAAAAAATTTAAGTTACATTATCATGTATTAGCATATGATATCCAAAGATAATATAAAATAATTTTTAACCATAATAGAATTTTTGTTATACTTTGTTACTAATTATTTTGATCACCAAGCCATTCAAATAAAATTACAGTATTACCCAAATACAATTATGAACATTATAAAGCTATTTATTATATATGGCAAATACATCAACAATTCAACATAGTAGGACGAAAGGAAAACAAAAAAAAATCAAAAGATAATTTTTCTAATACTATTGAAAGTTATAATTTAATGGTTCGAAAGCAAAATAAAATTTCACATTTAAATCTTATTTTACATAAACTTATATAATTTATATAACATATATGCAAATTAAATTATCATGTTAGATATATTTTTTCTTTAATTTTTTTTAATGGTAAAATTGTCTAATGGTTTATTTTAATAATATATGTTAATATATAAAAAATATTAAAAGAAAGAAAAAATATATAATTTAAAAATAAACGTTATATAAAAATCCGGGCGTAGCCCGGACCTACCCTAGTAGTTTCATAAATAATGTCTAAAGGGATTCGCCATTTACGGTTGTTAACAAAACAAAAAGTATGTAACATCTTTCACATGCTACGAACTACGAAGCAATAACTGGTGCAATCATTTTGGGTTTGTAGTCCATTAGCCCAAAATAAAGCCCATTAGTTACCCAAAGTAAATTCATCCACGTCACCGTTGTAAGAAAAAGGAAAGAACAAGTAAACCGGGCCGGCAACTTTACCGGTGACGGAATCTTACTCGGCCCCTTCCAATCACATCCATACACGTCGACTCCCCGTATCGTCTCACGTCCATCCACGTGTCCCCTTACTCACCGACGCCGTCTCCTTCCCGTTACCCCCGAACAGATATTAACTCAAACCCTAACCCTATCTCTCTCTCCCCAATTCTGACTCAGATCCGGCGAATATCTCAACAATCCATGGACGACGAAGAGGAGATCCGATCTCACGCCTCCTCTTCCCCCGATCGCTCCCCCTCGCCGGCGCCGGGAGGCGTCACCGTTACGGTGGCTTCGACAGGTCCGCCTTCCTATTCCCTAACTCCCCCGTCCTCCTCCTCCTCGAGAGATCCAAACGCGTTGGCTCTCGCGCTGCTTCCGACAACCGGCGGTGGCGGAGGAGGAGGTAGCAGCAGCAACGGGAGAGCGAGCGGCGGCGGCGGGAGGGAGGATTGCTGGAGCGAGAAGGCTACGGCGGTTTTGATCGACGCCTGGGGGGAGAGGTACATGGAGCTGAGCAGAGGGAATCTGAAACAGAAGCATTGGAGAGAGGTTGCGGAGATTGTGAGCAGTATGGAGGATTACGGTAAGACTGCTAAGACTGATATACAGTGTAAGAATAGGATTGATACGGTTAAGAAGAAGTATAAGCAGGAGAAGGTGAGGATTGCTAACGGTGGGGGGCGGAGTAGATGGGTGTTTTTCGAGAAGCTTGATAGGTTGATTGGTTCCACGGCGAAGATTCCGGGTATTTCTGGTGGTGGGAGTGTTGGAGGAGGGTTGAATAAGATTCCTATGGGGATTCCTATGGATAGCCGTTCGAATTTGTATCATCAGCAAGGGAAGGCGCCGGGTTTTAATAATCTTGACCGGTTAATTGGAGCTACGGCTAGGGTTACTGCTGCTTCGTTTGGCGGTGGAGGTGGAGGAGGAGGAGGAGGATCAGTTAATGTTCCTATGGGAATTCCGATGAGTAGCCGGTCGAATCCGTTCGGACAGCAAGGGAGGATGATGCCTCAGCAGCAGCAAGTGAGGACGTTACCTCAACAACAACAGCAAGGGAGGACGCTGCCTCAACAGCAACAAGTGAGGACATTGCCTCAGCAACAGCAGGGGATGATGGTGAAAAGATGCAGTGAGTCAAAACGCTGGCGTTTCAGCAAGAGGAATGCGAGTGATTCAGACTCGGAGTCCGATGCGCCAATGTCTGATGATGATGATTCCGGTGATAGTTTACCACCTCCTCCTCTGTCCAAGAGGATGAAGACAGAGGAGAAGAAGAGGAAGGAAGAAGGAGGAAGCAAGTGGAGGGAGCTAAGTCGTGCGATCATGAGATTCGGTGAAGCTTACGAGCAAACAGAGAACGCGAAACTGCAACAGGTGGTGGAGATGGAGAAGGAGAGGATGAAGTTCTTGAAGGAGCTGGAGTTGCAGAGGATGCAGTTCTTTGTGAACACACAGTTGGAGATATCAGAGATTAAGCAGGAAGGGAGGAGAACGGGAAACACTAGTAATAATGATCATCACAAGAGCAGAAACAACATGAATGCTATTGTCAACAACGATGTCGGTAACTAGAGTTATAGTTGATTCAGGTCGTTATTTACATATATTTTAGATTTGAGTTTGGAAATTGTCGAGAAAGAAACTTATTTAGGCTTTTATCATGAGTGTATTATTAATAGTTTGCTAAACCTTTGTTTAATTTTGGTTACGTGGAACAGATTTTAACTTGCATTGGAATAGTTCTGAATAACTATTCTCTTTCACTCCTCTGTAGATATTGTCTTGTTGAGGTTGTTAAAACTTGTTTGCTGAACCTCTTGGGTTAGATCATGTGTTACTCTGAGAGCTGACATTGGTTAGAACATGACCTAAACATCCTTGGTACAATACAATTGCCACTTTAATGTTATGTTTGGTTATTATGACATTGATGATTTGCATGTGTACCTAAAGACATGTTTAACTTTCTTTTTTTAATAGAATAGTTTGAGCTAGATTTTCTTGTATCGGAAGCCACCCGTGATTTGCTATAAAAAGTTGAATGTTAGGCAAAACAACTTTTTGTTTGTGTGTTTAATTCTTTATAATGTTTCCTTTTTGGGCGTTTTAGACAACTTGGCAATGACTTCTAAGAATTTCAGTCACCCACATGGATGATTCTCATAAAATAATCTTCTGCACTAACATATAAATAAGTTGCATTCATTCATGCTTGTTTGTAAGTTAATTATATTCCTTTGGTATCTTCTCTCTCTTTGAAATTACAGAAGAATTATAAAAGTGAAATCCTATAATTAGATATGTTTCCAGCTTTTTTCATGGGCTCCATCATTTTGTTTAAAGCGTTGCTGGTGTTATAAAATAAAATATTAGTAGTCTTGAGCAGAGTGGATTAAGTAGTTTATCATTTAGTTTTGTCAATATCTATTTAGTTGTATTTGTTTAAAAGTTAAGAGCTGTATATACGTATTTGTGTATACACACGCACAGTGAGAGAGATTTTGACTCTTTTGAAACACCGAATCAATCATTGTGCACGTTAAAAAAAATTCGGATCTGAAAGCTAAAGTACCAAAGTACCCCTCGTTCTTGGCCTATGGCTATTTGTGATCAGAACAATAATTTCATTGACCCTTTATTATATATGTGTTGTGTTTTTATTTATACATGGAAAGTTAGCTAAGTTTTGCTCAGTTTCGTATCTCCAATAAATACACCTTGAAAGCATTTTACCTCCTATAAATCCTTTACAAAAACTGATAACTATTGAAAAAAACGTTTGGGATTAGGCGAACCCTATTTTGGGGATTTCGCATTTTACTTGCCGACTTTTATTTTTATATTTAATTTAAGTTTTAAAATTTTACTTTTTTTTTTGTTTCTCACGGTATACGGTACTTGTCGTCAACAACAAAAATGGTGATTTTCTCTGTCTGAAAACACTTTCTCTCTCTCTCTCTTGAATCTACTTTCTCTCTCTCTGAAAAAGTAGATTTTGAAAAAAGGGGAGTATAGGACGGGAGGAAAGACAATGGGAGATACATGAAATCCACCACTCGGAAGCAACTAAAAAAGTTAGAAGTTAAGTCAAACGAGTTTGAAGTGAAGAGCAGAGAGATAAAACAAAAAAAACACAATCGCCGCCATTGTTAGGTTTTTTTTTTAAAGAAATCGAATAACAAAGCGTTGAACTTTGTATTGAAGATTAGATTTGTATTGAACATAGACATCAGAGAAAGAGACTCAACATTCTTGATAGCGACTCCTCGAATTTGAATCCGAAAGAGACACATAAAGATCTCATTTTTTTGTTTCCTTACACCTACAGGTAAGCGTCTACTATAGGCTGATCCGAGAGGACTTCAAAATTTCTGAGCTTTTTTGAATCTTCTTTTTCACTTTGCCTTTTGAGTTTCGAATTTTGAATTCGAATCCTTGGCCTTTCTTGGATTTGACTGTGAATTAGTTTCCTTTATTGGCTGGATTTTGCATGATCGGAAGCAGATCTGGCAATGCGGTTGATGCTGTGTGTTTTTGTCAACATTAGGGTTTCTATTATTGTAATGTGGCCTCTTTAGTTGTGATTTGCTTCCTATGTATTAACTGTTTCTATTGTGGATCAGTTTCTCTTTGCCGCTTCAGTTTCCTCTATTGCATTTTACGTTTTTAGGGGATGATGATGACTTGAACTTTGACTCTTTACATCCCACAGCTTCTTTTGTTGGGGTATGTGAAACGGGGAGGAGAAGATGAGACCAGCTGATTTACCTCTTGACTATGCTGTCTTCCAACTCTCCCCAAAGCGCTCTAGGTACTAGTATTGGAGATGGATTCTTTTTTTTTTTTTCCCTTGTTTCATTGTTAGTGTTTTCTTAAAAATGCTTATTTTTCTTTCTGAGCAGATGTGAATTGTTTGTCTCTACTGCTGGGAATACTGAGAAGCTTGCTTCTGGACTGGTCAAACCTTTTGTTGCTCATTTGAAAGTCGCTGAAGAGCAGTTCGCCAGGGAAGCTCAGTCTATAAGGCTACAAGTTGAAAGGACCGAAAATGCAGGAGCTTGGTTTACCAAAGGGACACTTGAGAGGTTTTGATTTTCAAGTTTTAGTGGAGTAGACCTCATTGTTTGCTAATGTTCCTTGTGCTCTCTTTGGTTTATAGGTTTGTACGCTTTGTTAGTACCCCAGAGGTTCTTGAATTGGTTAGCGCTTTGGATGGGGAAATGTCTCAGTTAGAGGCTGCCCGGAAAATATATGGCGAGGTACTTCACCTCTTTTAAGTTCAAGTGTGTAAATGATGTGTTAACTGGAGTGTTCTTATTGATTTTGATCATTTCTTGCTTTAGGGGACTGGTGATCAGCGATCTGGTGCAAAAGGTATGCATACGGTTAATTTGTCTTGTAATTGTATATTCTCTTACATAATATACCGTCCATGGGAAATCTTGAATTGAATCTAAGGAGGTAGTTGCAAGGACGGTTAATGATTAGATCTGTGAAGTGAAATGTGATGTTGGTGTGTCATTCAGGGACGCTAGGATATATCTTGTATAGACCATCATTGTGCCTCATTTGATTAGTCTCTTATACTGGATGTGTTTACAATATGTACGCCTCCAAAATCAATGAGTTGCCACTAGAAATCTTAATGCCAAATATGAGAAAAGCATCTACATGGCACCTTAGGAGTTATGAAGTTATGAGTGGCAGAGTGATCTTTAAAATCTGAAGGCACTATATAGTTTTCTATTTCTATCCACCAACGTCCATCATATATATTCAATTATATGTTTGTCGTCTTTTCCCTGCTTTGGCATAATCTGTCTAAACCTTTCTTCGTTCAGATGGCTCAGAAACTACGCCAGCAGCTGACGTGACAAAGTAAAGTCCCAAACTTTCATGCTATTTACTTTTCATAAAATTATGAATGTTTAAAATTATTAACTGTGCAGATTTGCTTTATTTTACATGTCTTATGCACTTTTGAAATGTATAACGCTGAATCTCCCCCCCTTTTTTTCTGTCTTTCCAGGAAAGAGCTACTTAGAGCTATTGATTTACGTCTTGCAGCAGTTAGACAGGACTTGACAACTGCTTGTAATCGTGCATCAGCTGCTGGCTTCAACCCAGTCACTGTCCCCGAACTTAGTCAATTTGCTGATCGATTTGGGGCCAATCGCTTGAAGTAAGTGTTAAGAAATCTTTTACTTTATATCCTCTACAGTATTTACCTTATCGTTCCTGTTGTTCTACCCTTTGTGTTGCCCTTTTTATGCACAAGAAGACAAGACATCTTCAATTACGTCATCTTGTCTAATTTATCTGAGCCTAAACCGAAAAGGTTTCGGTGGTTGGTGCTGTAATTAGAGTTCTAGCTTTTCATAATTGCAGTTGCAGCTATCAAAATTTTACAGTTTTTCTTGTTTGCATAGCAAGCAAGGTCTCTATGTTTATTACCCTCTGCCACTGATCCCTCTTTGGACTTTCGTGATAGCACCTCTATGACATAAGCACATGTTAATATAGTTGCCTGTTTAAATGTTTAGGCTCTTTCCATAATCAGAAACCCATCATGCTCTAATTTAGGTAGGTTTGGTCTGATGGACACTTGCGACCTACTGGTAGGTGGATGAACATGATTATAAAGGACTAGGATGCCTAACTGTACGAAAAGAATTAAATTTCTTTTATCAATAGTTAAACCTTGGTGAATGATCTCACCTTTTAGAATAGGCATTTTTAATTCATAAGATTTCCGAAAATCTTTTGGCTTTCAGTATGTGCACTCTGGTCATGTTTGGTCTGCTATACTTATTGCAGTGAAGCATGCTCCAAGTTTATTGCACTTTGCCAGAGAAGGCCAGAGCTTATGAGCTCTTGGAGGTTCAATCAGGAAGAAGAAGCTATACGTTCGTCATGGGAATCTGATATGTCAATTGATGATCCCAGTGAAGACCCAACCAACAACCTAGCAGCTAATAGAACCCAACAACATAGAGAAAATCGAACTGGTATGGAAGAGAAAAGTCCAACAGGAACCAGTTACTCCCAACAAGAAGCAAAGGTGATGCCACAAAGTAGTCATGATGAAAAGGATGAAGAAAAGGAAAAAAGCCCTGCGCAAAATGAGCCATTAGCAAGTCAGACTAAGCAACTCACGAGACGGCTTAGCGTGCAGGAGAGGATCAACATGTTTGAGAACAGGCAGAAAGAAAACTCCGGAGGGAAAACAGCTGTGGTGAAATCCACTGAGCTGAAAAGGCTACCATCTTCTGATTTATCATCTTCTGTACGAAGATGGAGTGGTGCTAGTGACATGAGCATTGATTTGGGAAATGACAGGAAGGATGGTACTGGTGATAGTCCATTGTGCACTCCCCCGGTATCATCATTATCTTCGAAACATTCTGTCGGCTACAATAAAAAAGAGCAGACCGGACTGAGTCAAGTTGAGTATCCTCACAGTAATGAAAACGAATGTAGTTCCAACAATCTTGGTGACTGGGGAACGGACAAAGCAGAATCCAAGAATTCAAGTTCTACTTTTTTACGGAAAGACAAGGAGGTAGACTTGAAGGTGCCATTGAGCACAGATAGTCAAGTGGGACATCAAGGAAATTCACAGGATGGTTCCAAGTTTCAATACTATGAAAAAAATCCTAAAGAGACTTTGGATTACTCAGGGAGTGCAAATATAGATGAAGAGTCCAATAAGAAAAAGGGCGATTTTGAATCAAATATGCAGGACCAAATACAACATAGAGTTCCTCAGAGTCATTCATTGTCTACACTACAGCAGTTTGGTGGTACTGAATCCAATTTCACTAGTGCTCGGAGCAATGGAGGAACGGCGGAGTCTCCTACGAAAGAACCTTCGTCTAGGCAGCCACCACCAGTTGAGGAACGCCATAGAAAGGCACAAGTCTTTGGAGGTTAGTAAAGTAAAAGTGTATCCTTTATATGCATTTTCTTATATCAAGATATTTCGTTTGTAGTAATTCCATCTCATTTTTTTTGTATCTAACCATCATGCACTGCATTTTCTTTTATGTTTTTGTAATGCTTGAAAATGATCATGATTCATGACCGTAGAACTATTCTTTTTTTTTTTTTATTATTAAACAGTTGAGTCTGAGAAAAGGTAACGACTAATTCTCAATGTGATAACGACCTATATTCTTTTCTAGACTTGTATATATTCTTAATATCCTGACTTTAACAAAAAGCGAAACTTAGCAATCTTCTGATTATTTTCTTGCTTCATCGTCTTTTAGGTTCTGAACAGATGAAAAGGCCACAGGGTAGAAGGCCTGGAATTGATTCTGTCATTAATAGTGTGTCAGATATTTCCGAGAGTGCTACTTTGAGCCAAATGGCACCAACAGAGCAAAATCAAAGGGCTAGAGCGTCTAAGGGAAGTCAAGAGCTGAATGATGAATTGAAAGTGAAAGCAGACGAGCTTGAGAAGCTATTTGCTGAACACATGCTCCGTGTGCCAGGGGATCAATCCAGTTCTGCCCGTAGAGGTAAACCCGTAAAGCCGAGTGAACAGGCTGCGACTTCACAGCCTAGAAGACCTGTAGCAGAGGATCTATCTTCTGCAAATCAGAAGACTCCAACAACGCCAGCTTTAAGCTCAAATGATGAAGACAAGTTCAAAACTCCGCCAACAATGAAGGTGGTTGCTAACAGTGACTATGGAGATTCCACAAGGCAAAAGGTTCCAGAAATCAGCTTTTCAGATAGCTCTAGAGGGAAGTCCTATGAGATATATATGCAGAAGAGAGACGCTAAGCTGAAGGAAGACTGGAGTTCAAGAAGGAGCGAGAAGGAAGCCAAGTTGAAGTTGATGCAAGATATGTTTGAACGCAGTAACGCTGAGATGAAAACCAAATTTTCTCAGTCCACGGCAAGATGTGACTCAGATGCCCGACGTGCAGAGAAGCTTGTATATTTCAATTCTGGGTCGAGTGCTAAACAGGGTCAGGTATACGTCATTTACTTCTTCTGAAAGTTTTACCTGTGGTTTCTAAAACTAGTGGGGGAAATATTATCATTGGTTTCGTAATAAGTTATAATGTAATGACATGACAGCATCCAATTAGCTCATTCCAAAGTGAAGAAGATGAAGATGTTTCTAAGAGCAGCCAGAGTAAGAAGCTGCAACAAAACAAAAACAGTTCCTCGACTGCTCGGACCAGTGGTACATCAGCTTCACGCTCTGCTGCAAAAGTTTCTACACCTAGTGCTGTTAGGCGGAGAGGACAAGACAAAGTTCTTGCACAGTCAGTCCCTAATTTTGCCGAGTTCAAGAAGCAGGAAGGCATGAAACCAGCCTCAGGAGCTGGGAAAAATGGTGTCCGCTCACAGGTGAGAAGCTCTCTCCGACCAAAGGCTGTAACAGAAGAAGAGAAGCCGCGAAGGCCGACAAGTACCAGAAAAGGTGCTGCAGAGTTGGCAGATGTTTCTCAGTTGAAGTCAGAGGATGGTGTTTCTGAACCTTTGAATCATAGTGGGAGAAACTTTAATAATCTTGGTATTGGTATCAGCTCTGATGATGCGCAGCTAAAGGTTTCAGAAGGATCCGATGCATCAGGCGAAATGGAGAAGGAGGAGATGGAAGAAGTGCTTGATGACGCAGAAGAAGTTTTTACGGATGCAGAAAACGAGAAATCAAGACATAGTCAAGACTTTGAAGATTGGAGTAGTACCGGGGTTGCAAATGGAGAATCTATTTCTCAGCTTGACCCTGGTTCAAATGCTGAGTTACCTACTGCTATAGCTTCTAGGCATCATCAAACCATCGGTTCATTTCTAGATTCTCGAGTGAAGCAGCAATATCCAAACGAGGCTACTGAACTTGATGCTTCAGTGGAGTCTCCTGCTTTCTGGAACTTGTCTTCCATTAACCATACAGAGAATGATACTACTCAAATGAGGAAGAAATGGGGAGCTGCTCAGAAACGCGTTGGTGCTAGTAACCCATCTCAAAGCCAACAGGATGTGACTAAAGGGTTGAAAAGGCTATTGAATTTTGGAAGGAAGAACCGTGCGGCTGAGAATTTAGCTGACTGGATCTCTGCAACAACCTCTGAAGGGGACGATGATACTGAAGATGGACGAGATCTTGCAAATCGATCATCAGAAGATTTGAGGAAGTCGAGAATGGGATTTTTACAGACACAGGCCTCTGATGAAAGCTTCAACGAGAGTGAGCTATACAATGAACAAGGTAACAAACGTTTCGATCCTCATGGTATACATAAAGCTTTCCAAAGATCTTCTCACTTTATCCCCAATGGGTCATTTGAACTATAGAAGAATACATTAATGCTAGAGTTAGAAAAATGATTTCTCAATATGTTCATCTTGATGTCAGTCAAGTTGATCTAATATTGTGTTCTAATTACAGCCCAAAACACTAGTGCACCATTGAGCTTTAAACTGAAGGATGATCAGGCGTCAGGAACTTCTGTAAAAGGTAATCTTCCCAATCATTCTTTCTCTACATAGAATCTAAAGGTTGAAGGTATATTGTGAAACACTGTAAAATCTAAACATCTAGCATCGAGTTTTTAATCATTAAGATTGTTAGCTGGGATCTCACACTCTTAGATTGTGAGCTATGTGCTTTGTACTCACTCTTAAAGATCATGTTTACTGCAGCACCAAGGTCATTCTTTTCACTCTCCAATTTTCGTAGCAAAGGGAAATGATTTGAAAGCAAAGGTTCATATGATCCAAGCGAATGAAAGATAAAAGGCTTCTCATCGCAGACAGTGGCACGACACACGAGTGTAGAAGAGTGAAATGATCTGAGGTATTACGTGCTGTGAATGTATCATTGAGAATAGTTGTTTCTCTTGTATTCATAATCATCCCTTGCTCTGATGTGGTTGAGCCTACATTTGTAAATTGTATCAAACCGGAAACATGTCCTTGTCGGTTTGGTATCGATGTGATTTTTGGTAGTACAAACAAAAGGATGTCAATGTTATATACTGTTGAAAGATAATTTCATTCCATGCAATTTAAAAGATTAAGCAAATGGGACACAAACTTAGTGAAAACAGTTAAAATAAAGTTGCTAGCAAGGTGTTTGGAGTATGGTAGCAATTACATATCGTTGTCATGCATACAATGAGAGCAGAAGCAATCAGAAACAGAGATAAAATAAGAGATTTTTTTTATTTGGAAAATTATAAGAGGAAACCGAGATATTACATAAATTCAGAGATTTGTGTTTGGCTATGTTTGGTTTGGGCAACAGCAATCTCAGCTTGAGTTTTAGCCAAAAGAGTTTGGGTTTCCTGAATCTGAGTTTGTAGTAAAGAAATAATCCCAACACATCCATAAACAGGATCTTCTACTCTGCATTTGGCTTCAAAAGACAAAGATTTCACTGCTTCAGCTCTTGTCTGAACAGGAAGTTGCTGTCACAAGATCCACCATCAAAATATTAATGTTATCTTAGATGGGGGACTTAGAACAGATACGGATATACACACAAAGACTTTATATTATACCTGAAGCATTTTGGAAATGTTTCCAGCACCATAGATTCTGTGGATACATGCAAATTTATCAGGATCACTTGGAGGGAAATAAGGTGAGAAAATGCAATCTTTTGGACATCTCCTTCTCAGATATTTGCAAGCAGCACATCTTTTAGGATTCATTACAGATTTCCTCCAGAGATTGTGAAATATACCAATAAGATTATGAAAATCTAAGAACAAGGATTTGGCTTATTTGTATTCTTCTTGTTACCTATTCTTTTCCAACGGCTACTTTCCAGTTTATGAAAATTTGACGACATTTAAACAAGGCAAGCCTATTGAATGTTGATTCTCATTGTTTGTGACTAATTAGTAGGAATATTACCGTTAGGTGTTAGCTTTTGGTGCATTAACTCTCGTCAACCATTCTCTCACAAAACTTTTTTATGTTTTCTTTTACCTGTGAATAATCTTGATTTCGTGATAAACACGTAAAAGTAGGGCAAGGAATGTATGTACTCACCTAGTCACCTTCCCCAAAACATTTCTCCATCTCACTGTAATCGAAGTTTAAGTAACACTCCTCCTTACCTCAGCGCTAACTCCTACTCTGTCAAGGGTTCATGAGTCGTTAACCCCTAAAAAGTAAAGAATAATTGGGACAAGACTTCCTAACATGATCATAAACTGGGACAGGGACAGTTCTTCTACGTCGATGGGACACTTGTTCCTGTAATGGTGTGAGTTAGACCGATCTCTAGACTCCATCCTTTTATATGAAATCCCAAATATTTGATGCAAATGTTGGTTCCCACCGAGACAACACCTCTGCAAGAAGAAGATCACAAACAGAATATGGTGATGTCAGAATCAGATTCTTAAGCCTTTTTTTTACTTCTATAAGAGATCTTTTCTCTAATTCAAGATCAAACGAGGTGAAGAATCTAATAGGACGTCAAGATTTTGTGATCAAGGAAAGAGAAAACAGGTGTGGCAACAAGAAACAGTATATGAAACGTGTTTTAAACACAAGGGAAATGGATCAGACTCGAGTAGTACTGGGAGTAGCAATTATGGGAGAGAGGCTGGATCAAAATTTTGGGTAAAGTAGGCTTAACATGATCTCTGTATCTCTCCTTTTATTCTTTATAATGTTTCCACTATGCTTATCACTTGTAGAAGACGTACTGACTCTTGGCCAGAGAGCGAAACATGTTTCACCCTATTCACAACATCACATGGTATTCTAGCGTCATCTTTGAAATCATCACATTTTCTCCAGAGACAGATGACGCACATGATAGCACATGTTTCTGGTTATATCTAGAAAACTTTAAAGCAGGAACTTCATCAGGTTGCTTAGTAGAATCTAGATCATCCTCTTGGGACTTCACTTCCTGTTGAACTCCCTTGTCCACATTGGACTGGACTGTTTCTAGGAGACCATGATGGATGATGGTGTACATCTTCCCTTACTACCAGACGATTCATCCAAAGACCTATCAACTGCAACCTGTATAGCAAACAACAAGTAAAGCTGCTTCTTATTCATATGGGTCAGTAATTTTATTGGGCCGACTAATTTTATCTATATGGGCCTAGATAGAGGGTCGCATGATCCAGACTCAGAGACCAGGATCTCATTAGAGTAGGTAGGATCTTGAGACAAAAGTTATACTTACACAACAATTAGCGTTGACTTTCTGAGTGTTTATTCGAAGGTTTTCTATTTTTTTCTGCATCTGGGTTTCTTTTGCTTGTTGCTTTAGTTATGTGAGTACTTCTTACTAGTCAGCTCTCTAGATGATATACTATGGTTTTTACTTGTGTCATCAACCTTACTGAAGTCAATATTAGCTATCTTGTTGTTGTTGTTGTTTCGTGTATGGTATTAGCTACTTCAGTAGTTGCACCCAAAAGAAAAAAAAGAACTTACTTCAAACGATCAAGTCCCGTAATGGATACTTTGGTTTTAGGACTAGTCTTTGTCTGGTTAACATCAAAGTAATGATGAGAAATGCCTCTTAGAAAGATTGATAAGTTTCATCTTTGATGTAAGAGCAGAGGTTCTTGTATGATTATTATTGTTGCAGTGTTTGAGTTTCTTTCTTTTAATATGAAATTCTACATAGATATATGGATCAAATCGTAAACGTGAATGAGTTTCAAGAGATGGCCAAACAGGCTCTCCCTAAGATGTACTATGACTTCTACAGCGGAGGAGCAGAGGATCAACACACACTCAAAGAAAATGTTGCAGCTTTCAGTAGAATCATGTAACAATATCAGTAACAGTTTATCATTTTAGGTTTAGTGGGTGAAAAAGTATATATAACCTAGTGACTCCCTCTTTATCTGTGTGTTACGGCTGTGCTTTGATGTTCAGGTTTAGGCCTCGGGTTCTGGTTGATGTAAGCAATATAGATATGTCTACCAGCATCTTGGGTTACCCTATCTCAGCTCCTATCATGATTGCTCCAACAGCATATCATATGTTGGCGCATCTAGACGGTCTCTGGTTACTCTTATGTTTCATAACATGTACCAACGGTATATGCAGTTGTTGGGTTTGAAAATTGATTTTTATTTGTTGTTTATGTTAGGAGAAACCGCCACTGCGAAAGCTGCAGCTGCGTGTAACACTATCATGGTACTAATGTGTTTAAAAAAGAACCACATGTTTTTACATTCTGTTCAAGTTTTAAGGTGATGAACATATGGTTGTTTTGGTTGTGTGAATTTTCAGATAGTTTCATGCATGTCTTCATGCACCCTTGAGGAGGTTGCTTCAAGTTGTAACGCGGTTCGGTTTCTTCAAATATATGTATGTACACTCAATAACCTTAAAATGTACTTCCTTAGTGTAGGGTTTAGGCCTCACTTTTCTTAGTTGGCTCTGATATATTCTGTAGGTGTTCGAGAGACGCGAGGTAACTTCTCAGGTGGTGAAAAGAGCTGAGAAAGCTGGATACAGGGCCATAGTTTTGACTGTTGATGTTCCTAAACTTGGTAGAAGGGAAGCTGATATAAAGAACAAGTAACACTCTCACATGAATAAGCTTCTTTACTTGGTACTTAAGTCTATCCAATAGGTATTTTCAACTTGTTTCTGTAGAATGATACCCCCGAAGCTGAGTAATTTCGAAGGTTTAGTTTCAACCCAAGTCAAACCTGTGAGTAGTAGTAATATCTTGAACTTAAGGTTCATGTAATTTGAAGCATTACCTGTTGTTGATGTGATAACTTTCTCTCAGAGTGCAGGTTCAGGGGTTGAAGCATTTGCTTCTCGTGCTCTTGATGCTTCTTTAAACTGGAAGGTAAACAAACTTGTGAATTGATTTTTCTGTTTTGTGTCGCATGACAATGTGAGTGTGCATTCTTCATAATGTTTTGCACTGCGAAAATGGTTAGGACATCGAGTGGTTAAGATCTATTACAAAGTTGCCAATACTAATTAAAGGGATACTCACACGTGAAGACGGTAAGATTCATGTCACATACTCCATTATATAGCATGTGGCATGACCTTTTTAAAATGATATTTGCAGCTCTTAAGGCATTTGAAGCTGGTGTAGATGGAATAGTTGTATCCAACCATGGGGGTCGCCAGCTTGACTATTCTCCAGCTACAATAACTGTTTTAGAAGAGGTAAACCAATCAACTTAAGCTTGCTTATGAACATACTTTTTCTTAGTAACGAACCAACTTTTTTTTTTTCTTGAAACTGCAGGTTGTGCATGTTGTTAAAGGTAGGATTCCAGTCTTGCTAGATGGAGGGGTGAGACGAGGAACAGATGTTTTCAAAGCGTTGGCACTAGGAGCTCAAGCTGTTCTTGTAAGCTTTTGAGTGTTGTGGTTTGGGATTGCTATATGTCACTCACTATATGGTTGGATGATGCAGATTGGGAGGCCTGTAGTCTATGGGCTTGCAGCTAAGGGTGAAGATGGAGTGAAAAAAGTGATTGAGATGTTGAAGAATGAGTTTGAGTTAACCATGTCACTTTCTGGTTGTCCCACCATTGGTGACATTACCAGAAACCATGTTAGGACTGAGGATGAGAGACTTGAATCTAGGCTCTGATCCTAATCGGCAGATCTGGTCACAGAAACTTGAATCAGTTGAACTGTCAATGAATATATACTCATCTGATCATTTTTTTCTGTAAAACATGTTTGATAAAATTGTTATCTGTGAGATACGTTTTTTCTTAATGGGTAAAAAATGTTACGTTGTTATGTTACTCTCCATACAAGTAGAGTCTTAGTGCATAAAAGGGTAGATAGATAGACAAGAGCGGCAGATCCTAATCTCTAGTAGTAGTGCCTATTCAATGCACACATACAAAAAGCTCTGTTTCAGTATACAAAACCTGCACACAGTCTATACTCGAATCTTGATCATTCTGTCCTTCTGTACTCAACATACGTTTTGAAACAATGATGAAGTTATGTTCGTACCGGGACCACTATACCACGGAAACTAGAGTAAAGCAAAGTTTCTTAAAACGCAGCGTTTTCAATTATAAGTGCAATTAAATTATTCTTTTTTTTTAATGATAAATAAATAAATAAAAACTCAAAAACGTCATCAGCCTAGCGGATTCGGGTTTAAACATCCACCTCAGAGATGGCGGCGATTATCCGGTGCTGCTCCTCCTTCTCCCATTCTTCCGGCGTCCGTCCTCCGCCGCACGAAAATAATTCTCGAGGTTCAGGTTAGTTCATTGTTTCACCCAATTCAGATTCTCCTGTTGCTTTGTGAGTGATCCTCTTTTGCTAACGAAGGCATCACTTATAATCCAGAAATTTTTGTTCAAGTGTTGATTGGCATGTTTTTCACTTCAGAAATGATAATTTGAGAGCTCTTTAAGTTGTGCAGAATTTATTAGCAAATGAAATTAGGACTAGGGATGTAATATTTTCTGTTGTAAATCAGACATGGTTGGATAATGTTGTTTTATCTAAATAATAATAATATCTTCTAAACATATGATCAGTTTGAAAAAAAAAAAAAAAAATTGGCACTGTTGTGTAGGAAGCATGTTTCTGATCCAGCGTGATTTGAATTGTTGTTCTTCTCGGTTGTATTCTTATGAGGAACTTTGATTTCGTTTCACGGATTGTGTTTGCACTCCTAAAAGTAGTGCAAGCTCGTGTCTTCTTATTATACTCTTGGTCCTTTCTAAGTCGTTTTGTGTCGCCCGTTTCATCTTTCAGCGACTGGAAAGTTAGCTACATCTGTAGACTACTCCTTAGTCAGAACACCTGGAGCACATCATCTTATCTCCAAGATTAAACCTTTGTCTACCAATTCCAATGAGCGTGAAAGCAAGGGAATCTTACAAACACCATTTAGCAGCGTAGAAACTTTTGACAAGTTATCATCTTTTGAGGTATTTTTGCCATATACATCTAATTAACCTCTGGGTTTTGTCTTCTTTGAATACCAATACATTGCTTGACTCAGTTTTTTTTTTTATGTTGTCAAGTTTTTCCTTTGTGATTGTAAGTAAGCATTTAGACATAGATGTGGCAGGGAATTGGGAGGCACAAGTTACCTATGATGGCAGTGTTGTTGACAAACTCCCTTCTCATGGGTACACCTCTTGAAGCTTTGGCTGCTGAGATATGTGAGCCTGAGAGTTCCATCTTCAACATGCCGGTTTTGTTGCTTGTAGCACTTGTTGGAGCCACTGTTGGAGGTAGTATATGTGATCCTTCTTTCATCAGTATATGCTTCTATGAATTGGATTTTTGACAACTCTTCTTATTCTGTTGCACTCTCCAGGGTTGCTTGCTCGGCAGAGGAAAGGGGAGTTACAGAGGCTGAACGAACAACTACGACAGATCAACACAGCTCTTAGGAGACAAGCCAAAATCGAATCTTACGCACCAGGGTTAAGTTATGCACCAGTAGGAGCTAGAATCCCAGCAGAGAGTGAGATCATTGTGGATCCAAAGAAACAAGAGTTGATTTCAAAGCTGAAAACAGGGAAGACCTTTCTGAGGAATCAAGAACTAGAGAAAGCTTTTTCAGAGTTCAAGATAGCGTTGGAACTTGCTCAGAGTCTCGGAGACCCTATTGAAGAGAAGAAAGCTGCGAGAGGGTTAGGCGCTTCACTGCAACGTCAAGGGAAGTATAGAGAAGCTATACAGTATCACAACATGGTTTTAGCCATCTCGAATAGGGAAGGAGAAGATTCTGGAAGCACTGAAGCGTATGGAGCTATTGCAGATTGTTACACTGAGCTGGGAGATCTTGAGAAAGCTGGGAGTTACTATGACACCTACATTGCTCGGTTAGAAACAGACTGATTCATCTGCATTGTCTTTTTTTTGTGTGTTTGTTGTGTTCATGTCAAGTCACATAAAATGAAGATTTATACCCTTTTTGAATGTAATTTTATTTGTCTTACAATCCATAGCAAAGTATACAATCCATAGCTGGGTTAGGTTTGTTGTGTTCATGTTAAATCACATAAAATGTGGGACACGTGCGTGTAAGAATAAATGGGTAAGTCCGGTCTGACTGATTATTAATGACCGTTTTACCCTAACTCTGTAAAACCATAAACTAAAAGAAAAGAGAACCAGTGGCGTCGATTTTACTTGGGTGAATTTTCCACAACGATTTTCTCATCCAAATTCGATCGGATCGGATCAGGGTTTCGATTTTGAGTAGAAAGTCTAAACCTTTTTTTTTTTATCGCTATTCATTAAGTAGTTGAATCAAGAACCCTAACCTAGCTTTTTCCTCTTTTTGAGTTATACTCCTATCTCATCAAACGTTATCGGTTGTGTTTTTTTCATAAAGAACGAAACTTTACTTCAGTTTCGAGCGGATTAGAGTCAGTGACGATGTCTTGGGCTGGTCCTGAAGATATATACCTTTCAACTTCACTCGCTAGTTATCTCGATAGTAATGTGTCTTTCTCTCTTTCTCCCTGATTAACTGTTTCGTTCAACAGTATGTGCAATGTACATATATTTTGAATGTATTCGAGGGCTTAATGTTGCAAACAATTCAGTGTCCTTTGTGTTTTATTTTGAGTAGTTGTTAGTATATTTCTGCGGGCGTATTCAGTTTTTTTTTTTTTTTTAAAAAAAATTTAGGTGTTTTATTATTGCTAAGAAAGACTCACTCATTGGTTATGAGATTTAATCTTGAAAGCTTTAGTAGTTTATTTATTTTGGTCAATTCAAACTGTTCATTGATTATTGTTGTTAAGCTCGGTGTCATATATGATGTCACTGCCGTTAAGTTCTTGATTCAACGTTTGAAGTATATAATATAAACATGTTTGTGAGCTTAAGTCGAGTTCTTTGAGGTTTATAGGTTCATAATCTTTACTTTAGGAATATGGGTTTATGTACAATTTCATTTGCTTTTTATGTATGAATCATTTTGTATTAGTTACTGATGGATGTTGATTCTGTTCTTAATGATACAGGAAAGATACTTGTGCTCCTTAGAGATGGTAGAAAGCTAATGGGAACACTCCGTTCATTTGATCAATTTGGTATTCACTTTTCTGTTTCATTCTTCTATGTTTATGATAAGTGTTAGTAATGGGAGAGAGATTAAAAGCATGTTTTATTCGCTGTCAATACACAGCCAATGCGGTTTTAGAAGGTGCGTGCGAGAGGGTGATTGTTGATGAGAAATATTGTGACATTCCTTTAGGCCTCTATGTAATCCGTGGAGAGAATGTTGTTCTCATTGGTGAGATGGTAAGACATCTCCTTTTTTTTTTTTTTTTTTTTGTGTTGTTGTTTAGTCTCACTTTGTGTTTTTCAGTTCATTGATTTGGTCTTAAAACCATGTGTTAGGACACTGAGAGAGAGGAGCTTCCTCCACATATGATTCGCGTCTCAGAGACAGAGATTAAGAGGGTAAGGCATCGGACCCTAACTACAGATTAAAAAGCAAACTTGAATAATTTGTGATGCTTTTGCTGATGATTTGGTTATGGGGACTATATGTGTGTGTTGTGGTTTAGGCGCAAAAAGTAGAAAGTGAAGCGAGTGAGCTGAGAGGAACAATGAGGAAGAGAATGGAGTTTCTTGACTTTGACTAAGTCCCGGTTATGTCCTCATTCACTATTGGCTTGATGCTCTGCTTTGGCTCGCAAGTTTTATGAGGAGCCTTTTTGGTGTGTGGTGTAGGGGAGTAATGTAGGTTTCATTTTGATTCTGGAAGTATATGACAAAAGATAATATGATTTTTACTTGTTTTACCTTACAAATTGGAAGTTATTTTACAAGTCTTAGAGTTGGGTTGGCATCACCTAAGACTTTTCTTTAACTTTTAGTCACCCCCCCCCCCTCCCCAAAACTTTTAAAGTCGATCCAAAGATCCCAAGCTTTCATTTCTTTCTTAAGTTGCGAAGAACCACTGATCTTTTAGGTTTAAGCAACAAAATAGCGTTGAGATGTTCTCACCTATCACCCAAAAATGTTTCCTTTTTCCTCTCAAAGCAAGAGTACTAGTAGTCAAACAGGTAAACATGGAGATAAAAGAAACGTTATCAATCATGTAAAGTTGAGATGACGATAGGAGACATGATGATAGCATGTCTCCTTCCTCAAAACATGGTTTCTTTCGTTTTATCTCTTTCACTCTCTGCGAATGGGTATGGCTAAAAACCTTTACCTCCCACCACTAATTAATTCACTACGAATACTACCAATTTATCTGACACTAATCTAATAGTATTTTTAACATTCCTTTAAAGAAAATTCATCAATTTCTGTAACACATACACAGTTAAGAAAAATGAGAATGACCTAAACTCTAAAATATGTATATCTTCAGATTCAAGAGAGTACTACAAGTAGATGGTTATGTTCTTTTCTTTTGTTTTCTATAACACGAGATATTAACATCACAATGGGGGAATCTAAAAAGGAGAAATTGGTTCCAGTAATTTGGCTAAGAGAATAGAAAAAAGGAAAGAGCTTAAACCAAATCAGAGGGTTGGTGGGTTCGTTCAAAGCCTTCACAGAAAACCAACATCATCACCATCTGGTTATTACTCTCATCCTTGATTATGTGGATTTCCCTGTAAAACACACATAGAGAGAGAGAGAGATCTCAGTTTCCAAAAAGCAAAAAACCAAAAAAAAAAGATGAAGAAGATGGGAAATAGCAATAACCGGTTGGTAAGGAGGAGGCAGCGACATGTAAATCATCTGCTCCTGCTGCTGCTTAAACTAAAACATCACATCAATTTCATCACGATTACACTTCTTTTTTTTTAAATTATGATGATATCTACTTATTTTGGTCTTGCGAATATTCATGACTATAATACGTAGGATTTTTCTATGTTGTTAGTGTCATCATACCCAGGGTGGTGCATTTGGGGGATAATAGGTTTGAGGATAATCGTGGCCAGGATAACGAAGAAGCTGCGGCTGTACAGGATATAGCGGTTGAATCTGCATCACATGGCCAGAGTTTTAGAGACTTTTTCTTCGTTTGTTTAAGTAAAAGTTAGTACAATGAACTTACTCCGTAACTAGCAGGCATTCTAGGCATGAGCTGAACCGGTGCACGTGGAGCAGGGTAGTTGAATGAGGCATTTGCAATTGGAGACTGAGGCCGCACAGGAGCTGGTGGTTGCGATGGTTTGAATTCCTGATCAGACCCAATGACTCTTGATTAGTAAACAATACAAAGAACTAAAACACACAGTTCAACCAACAACTAAAAGTAGAAGAAAATAAACCTTTGCATTCGGGTTAAGAGTGGACTTTTCTGATGTGGACAACGAACTAACTGACGAGCTTGGTGATAGTCCAGGACGAGTTGACATCGACGGAGATGGGCCGCTCTCTGAACTTCTTCTAGAATCCGACTGACCAAAGGAGCTTTTAGATTTTGTTTCACCAGAAACTTGACTGACTTGACTTTCTTTCTCAGCAACAGTCTTCGACCCCGAGGTTCCAACACCTTGTACATCTATAAACACATAATATTTTCTTAAGATATCACCACTGCTTGTGTACAAAAGCAACCTTTTTCGAGATTCCATTTGGCGGCTTTAAAAGAGGTCATCATCAGTGAAACATTACTGACCCCCACTAGATATTAAGTTGAGATCAACGTCAAAACAAATATTAGTGTCAAGCCGAGAGAAAAAATGTGAGTCATCCTTACAAAATTGGAAAAGTAATTATACGTCAGAACAGGAAAACAAGTTCAAATTTATGTGGGGATTCAAACGGATAAACAAAGAGTAAGAAAGAAGTAGCATATACCTCCATGACCAGAAACTGATGCCTCAGGTGACTGTAAATACAAAAGAAAGCCAAAGAAACAATGTTTGAAATATTAGAACAACGCCAAACGCAATCGTTGATTAAACATGCATAATCATACTCTGTTACTGTGGGCAACCTCTGGATTATTGTTGTTTCTTCGCTCACCCAACTGGCTCTCACTGTTACGTGAAGAGAAACTCCCAATGTAACAGAAGTCTTTTTGATGATGAAAAAGTCCATAGCCTAATGGGAAAATAATGACCTGATACTACTGCCTTGGGCAAGAAAATCTTTGGACTTCTGTTCAGAGGGAATATGCCCAGCGTTATCAGATAGCGAGCAGCTCTGATCTACATTTGTTTCATTCTGAACGAACTGCCTCTCCCCCTGATTGAAAATGAATGGTAAATATCAACAACCGATCTGCTAGTAAGCTACTTTCAAAAAAGAAGTCAACCATACCTCATAACCCTTGCCACCAGAAGAAGTTGGCTTCTGGCCACTCGAAGAAGCTGGATTCTGGACATTAGAAGTAGATGAGCCACTGGAAGTCTGATCGTTGCAAGTGTCCAGCAATTTTTCATCCTCATCAAATCCATCAACTGGACGGACAGCTGAGTATTTAGCTTCCTCGTCAGTATCAACTTTCTCATTAACCTGAAGGCCTCTTTCCTGCAAGCGTGAACAATAAGAGATATGGAGTTATATAACAACAACGGAAACGTAGGGATCAAGTTGTGCAAATAGAACCCCCAAAAATCACCTCTGCTACATGAAGATCTCCGGTATTTTCATCCTCAATCTCTTTGGCAACGCTCATGGCTTTCTCTTCCAGCTCTCTAGTCCGAGAACCTCTGTCAAGTGTTGTGGTATACATTTCCTCATTGAAAGTGCTCGTTACTCCAAACAGCTCCTCATTCACCTTAAATTGATCCCATCCCCTACAAACAGGAACGGACCAGCTGAGCATACTACCAGTAAATAGCCATTCTATGAGGGATATGGAAACTGCGGTCTTCCAATCTCATGAACATTCACCAAGGGCTCTTCCTCACAATATACTATATCCTTTAGATATATAAAAAAATATATAGCTCAACAGAGAGATAGAAAGATAATAGCTTTCCAGAAGATAGATCACAATCAGCCTAAAGTTCAAGTACAAGAATAATCTATACATTCCATTCTCACCATTGTCTCGTCTGAATTGTTTAGATAAGAAACCGTGTTCTAAAGAATCTAGCTAATAAATCTGTACATGAAGCATCCAATAAATAATTTTGCATGAATTTCAAATATGTGTACCTCTTCAAAGACTCATCAAACACATCATCCAGACCCTCAGGAGCCTCTTCATCAGGCACCCAGGGTTTTAACTCTCTTCCCTGACCAACATGACAAGACTTTGATATAGAAGAATCCGTCAAAAGCTCCACCGACTTCTCACTCTGAACGGCATTTAACATTCCGTCACTGGATACAGAGAGATCCTAACACCAACATCCATAATAAAAGGAATGAAAAAATATCAAATTTTGAATGTAATGTCCCTGCCATGTAACGCATTGACATAAACTTAAACAGAAAAAAAGTTCGCATGTTACTAATAAAAGCAAGCACACCTTAGCGACAACTTGCACGAGTTCATCTGCAGGAATATAAACCAACTTCTTGGTAGTTGGCTTTCTGACAACCTCGGAACCGGATTCTTGCCCTTCTAACGTACCGTCTTTAATCAAAGATGCCCTCTTTAGAATGATTCCTGGATATTTAGAAATGGCAATACCCTCGTAAAGTACCGTACTTTCTACGCATCACATATCTAAGACAAAAAAAGAAAAGAAACTATGATTCAGAGCCTCACCAAAATCCTTGTCCACATCAGCAGCATGAAAGATACCACTATAAACTGATCCATCTTTTAGATGCGCTTCGACGAGATGCCCAATCATACATGTTGTGAGGTACACTAAACCATCACGCGATTGCTTCTTCAACCTTTCAGCTTCCTCATCCATTGCAACCTCAAAACTGTTGAAACTAACAACAAAAGGTCATTTACGGAAAAAAGATTTTCTCAAACTTTTGATCGTTTGATCTTTGTCATCTAACCGCTATTTGCTAAGTTTCACAGACGATCACTATCAAGATGCTTAGACGCAAAGAAAGATAGGCATTGACACAATAACCAGCAATTAAACCCTAAATCGGCCACCTGAATCACTAAAATTCCCAGTATCGAACAACGGAGCGGAGATAAGAGCCTAAGGAGACTATTCATTACCTCAGAAAACCTAGCCACGATTCAGAAACCAACTCGCCGGCGCAAGAGAGACGAGCTCGAATGCTTCCAACGCAGCGTTTCGTAAATGAGCTTAAGGTTCGCGCGGAGAGAGTGACGGTTGACGATTCACCATGAATCTTGGAGCAAAAGATATTCGGAGAGAATGATCAGAGCTGAGTAACGAACGTAACGTCTTTGCAGAGTGATGAAAAGAAAGCTAATTAATATGGTTTCTGCTTCTTGTGACAGTTGAGATTTGAGCGGGCTCTTAACTATGTTTTGGGCCCATAAACGATGGGCTTGCTCTTTTTTTTTGTCAATTAGTTATCTGGTTTATGTTTTTCTAGCATAGTTTGATTACCTAACATGTCTGGTTGTTAATATACATTTTAATCGGGTATCGTCAGAGTGCTTGGTTACTGAAGTTTATTTCTGACTGTTGGATGTTCGGTGTGGAAAGTGACAATGGCATCGAGTTTCACTGCTACATCTTCCCTTGGCTCCTTGGTTGTTTCCAGTGCGCTCAAGTTTTCTTCAAGCTCATGCCTAAGAATATCCCGTCCTGCGATTGTATGTGCAGTCAAGAAGTTTCATTTCAACAAGGATGGGTCTACCATATAGAGATTTCAAGTGAGAATGTGTATTAGTGAATCTTCTTTATCTGAGGCAATGATTAAGACTCTTTTATTTTATTTTTATTAGACAAGTTCGCCAACGTTGTTGATGTTACACTTGGACCAAAAAATGTTATTCTTGAAAGCAAGCATGGATCACCAAATTTTTTTAATGATGGTGTCATTGTTGCTAGGGAGGTGTGAAGCTACTGTCTGTTTGTTCTTATGTTTATTTTGGTTTTAAAATAGGTTTTCCAAATAAAGTTTTCTTCTATTTAGATGACTCGGTTGAGAATAATGGCGCAAAGCTTGTTAGGCAAGCAGCTGCAAAAGACTAATGACTAGGTTGGTGATGGTACAACAACATCGTTGTTCTTGCACATGGTTTTATTGATGAGACTGTCAAGGTTTGTACATTCTTCTTTTGGATTTTCTCTTATATAAACTCAAAAATAACTTCATATTAATCTTAACATTTGTATTTTCTTAGGTGGTGGTTGCATGTGCAAACCCATGTATTAATCACTAAATGCATTTCAGTCTGAGAAGTTCAAGACGTCTCCATCATAGGAAGAAGGAGGATGAATTGAGCAGTAAGGAATGAGCTGAGGTGGCCAAGACCGTTAGTGAATTGTATCAAGAAGAGTAAGGTAAGGCTTCAGAGTCAAACTAATGATCTGCCCTTGATGAAGCAAGAGTGTAGGTGAGCTAAGAGAGTTATGCTTTAATTGTAGATTCTCGTTACACACTATCAATAAAAAAGATCGTTTACACAATTGAGGATAACTTTCATCAAGTTAAAACATAAGTGACGAAAATCCTCTGAGAATGACGATGTTTACTAGGGAAATTGAAATTGATGTTGCTTCGTTGACGAAATGTAAGCACTCTTTCTCTCTCTCTCTCTCTCTCTCTCTCTCTCTCTCTCTCTCTCTCTCTCTCTCTTTTTCTAGTAAGTTTGTTTAGTATATGTTTGATGCTTCTTCGCTGGCGATTGAATCGTAGTTTGTTTAGTGTTAGGAAAATTGAACATCATAGGTTGATTGGGGTTCCGTTTCCGATGATCCATAGATGAAGTTTTGTATTGAACTCTATGTAACATCCAAATCGATTCATGTTTCGATGTTGTTATTGTGATTGTTTTCCGATAATTGTTTTCGATTAAAATCTGAAGATGACGTTGTTTGAAGTTGTTTTGTGTTGAACTCTTTGTCGCATCCGACTTGATTTGATGATTTGATGTTGCTTCTCTCTATTGTGTTTATCCTTTATTAATGTTTGTGTGGAACTGTCTAACGTATCCAACTTGATTTAATGTTTCGATGTCTAGAATCTAAACAAGACATATATCAAAACAGCACACATACGTTAAATCCTAGAGATGGTTTCAAAATCATCAATCACTATAACAAGATCTATTTATCACGAGCAAACATATTTATTGATATGGAATCAAAATCGAGTAAATCATGTGCAAATTGAAATAAAAAATTCATATATGATCGTTTTCGTCTTGTGTTTTTGATTGAAAGCAGCTATTCATGGCATGGATATCGACATTTACTTTATGGTCTGCTTCATTCGTATTAGAATGAGAAAATTTGTTAAGATCAAAGTTAATAATAATGCGTAATGAAGAAGGAGACACTGTTTTACGAAACTCTTCCTCTAACGCTTTGGTTACTTTATTACATATATTTGGCCAATTTTTTTTCATGAGAGAAAGATAGCGATCAACCTTATTTCTCATCATTATAACTCTGGAACAAAAATTCTAGTTCTAAGAATAAAGAAAGCAGAGAATGAAATATGTGACAGAAAAAGCAAATGAATCAAAGTTAGAAAATTGTTTTGAATCATAATTTTTTTAGTGTTAGGAAAATTGAACATCATAGGTTGATTAGTGTTTCGTTACCGATGATCCACGGATGATGCTGTTTTGTGTTGAACTCTATGTAGCATCCAAATCGATTCGATGTTTCGATGTTGCTATTGTGTTTGTTTTACGGATAATTGTTTCAGATTAAAATATGATGATGACGTTGTTTGAAGTTGTTTTATGTTGAAATCTCTACGCATCCAACTTGATTTAATGTTTCGATGTTCTTTCTCTCTATTGTGTTTATCTTTCATTGTTGTTTGTGTTCACTCTCTGTCGTATTCAACTTGCACTACAAGAAAACAAAGCATTTACTAGGAAATTTTACTAGGAAAATTCTTCCTCGTAAAGTTACTAAGCGTTTACTAGGATCTTACGAGGAAAGCAAATTTCCTCGTAAGTTCCTCGAAAACTTACGAGGAAATACTTTCCTCGTAAGACCTTAGTAAATTTACGAGGAGCTTACGAGGAAAAAGTACTTTTCCTCGTAATGCCATAGTAAACACTTTCCTCGTAAAGGCGTAGTAAAATATTACTACGAAATTAGGAGGAAATAGTTTCTTACTACGAAATTAGGAGGAAATAGATAGGAAATATCGAATTTAAATAAAACACATGTTTTGTACCTACTTTTCCTAGCAATTTCCTAGTAAATGCTCATATTCGAAAATTTCTATAAATACCACCTTATGTGATTCATTTGAAACACACCAAAAAAAAATCAGATATAAACTTGATCAAACACAAAAAAATGTCCGGTCCGGGAAATATTTTCGAGTTGCGGCAGTGGATGTATTCACACAGAGATAATAACGTGAGGGTGACGAACGAATTTCTTGAAGGGTTGGAGACGTTCATGCATCAAGCAGATTCTACACCACTCACGCAGGAAAGTGGTAAGATGTTCTGTCCTTGTCGGAAATGCTGCAATAGCAAATTAGGCCCTCGTGAAAATGTTTGGAAGCATTTAATAAATAGAGGTTTCATGCCATATTATTATATTTGGTATCAACATNTACAGTGGTTGTAGAGAAGGTCTATCTAAATTGTCGTTGGCTGCTAGAATGATGAGTATTAAAACCGATCACAATCTACCTGAAAATTGTATGGATGCATGGGCAGACTTGTTTAAAGAGTATTTGCCAGAAGACAATGTGTCTGCTGAATCTTATTATCAGATTCAGAAATTGGTATATAGTCTTGGGTTGTCCTCGGAGATGATAGACGTTTGCATCGACAACTGCATGATTTACTGGGGAGATGATGAGAAGTTAGAAGAATGTCGATTTTGTAAGAAGCCACGATTCAAACCGCAAGGTCGAGGGCGCAATAGGGTACCGTACCAAAGGATGTGGTACCTACCAATCACAGACAGATTGAAAAGGTTGTACCAATCTGAGAAGACTGCTGGATGGATGAGATGGCACGCCGAGCATACTCAGAAGGATGGAGAGATGACTCATCCATCAGATGCAAGAGCCTGGAAACATTTTAACAATGTACATCCACATTTCGCTAGCAATAGCCGGAATGTGTATCTTGGATTATGCACTGATGGTTTTAGTCCATTTGGAATGTCTGGGAGACAATATTCATTGTGGCCGGTCTTTCT
>CAKOAT010421821.1:223362-253270 GCA_932364175.1 Eruca vesicaria subsp. sativa | reverse complement strand
CTTACGAGGAAAACTTTTCCACGGCTTTACGAGGAAACCTTTCCTCGTAAAGTAGCTAGGCTTTTACGAGGAAAATAGCCTTTACGATGAACGTCTTTCGACGAAACACGTTTCCTCGCTATTTCCTAGTAAAGGGCCATTTACTAGGAAATAACGAGGAAAACCCGTCCTAGTAAAGGACGTGTTTTCTTGTAGTGTTGTTTTAATGTTTCGATGTCTAGAATCTAAACATGTCATATATCAAAATGACACAATCGAAAATTCATCTAAGATCCTCCTCGTCTTGTGTTTTTGATTGAAAGCAACTTTTCATGCCATGGATATCGACATTGACTTAAATACCCTCTTGTTATGTTAATGAATCAAGGATTTAAGAAAATTTCATTTTTCCTCTCATATCTCCTCTTATTGTATATAACATTTATTTATGAGAAATTCTCTACAATAGACGTAAAATATTTTTTGTCACAAATATAAACCTTAAAGATAAATGATATTCTCAAAATCTTGTATTATGAGTTAAATGGTAAAGAAGATAACTCTCAATAACACCTACTTTAATAAATTTAAAGAATTATTAAATTTAAACTTTTTGAATAATAAAAAATAATCTTAGAGTTATACAAAAAAATAATCTTTCTTTTTTTGAAGCTAGAGTACTTATGTTTTTTATGTGTTAAAATGAAATATAAAGTAATTTTATAATCAATGATTTGAATTAATTATAATATTAATTTCTGTAAAAAAATGATTTTAATGACTAAAGATTATTTTGTGAAATTATTTTAAATCTCGCAAATCTTTCAGCGTTCATGTTAGCTTCTTTGAAGGCGGTGTAGATATCGGAAACGAGTGATTACTTTTTAAAAAAAAATCGATTTGAGCAACATGGTTTGATACATTCACAGGAACAAAAGAGATTGTCAATGATGTTCCTACTGCAACGATTCGATGGAGGAGACCTTCTCATGGTTTCCTAAAATGTAATGTTGGGTCTTCATGGTTAAGCTCGAATTGTCTTAGTGGTGCTTCATGGATCTTACGAGATGAAAATGAATGTACAATCATGCATAGTTGTCGTGCTTATTCTTATATGCGCACAAAAACGGAGGCTGATCTATGGTCTCTTTTTTGGGCAGTGAATAGCATCCACAATTTACATTTCTCGAATATTATTTTTGAGACTTTCTCGGAGAATCTCCATGACGCATTCACGAATCCGAATGATCATCCCAGTCTCAGCCATATCCGTCACAATACCTCCCTTCTACTCACCCGGATTGCTTTATGGAGTTTAGATCACGCACTCCCAGAATGCAATGAAGCTGCTGACGCTATTGCAATCAGTGTCACTCGTGATCACCGCCACCAGTCTTACATCGCTTACAATGCTCCCGTATAGTTACATCACTTACTCGCTTTGGAGGCTCAGCAATTAGAGATTGGGTAAGGTTCTGTTTCACTTTTGTTTTGATGTCTAATGACATATTCTCTTCTTTCTTATAACTCTGTCTCATTTTGTATTGTCCCGAAAGTATCAGTGTTATAAAAAAGCAACTTTCTATCTTCATCATCGTCGGGTCCCATCACCTGATTACCGAGCAATTCGTAAGGGACATCATGTGTCTGTTGCTTCCTAAGTATTCATTGGATATATAAAAAAACTCTATTTGCATTAAGAACGTGGGCTTAGGCCCATTAACAGAGTATGAGAGAGTCTACGAGTTCAAAGGAGTTGAGATGAAGCCACGATGGATGAAAAAGATTGACATTGGATACGCAGTTTGATTTACAGCAAAGAGAAGCTTGTAAAAACCGAAATCTATCTATCTATCTATCATCTCTTTACATTTTCCCCCAAAATTTCTCCCCTCTCTCTGTCTCCCCAGATTTAGCCCTAAGCCGTTACCGCTCTCTCTCACTCTCTGAATTTTCCCGGAAAACTGAACCACTTTCTGCCAAAGTTTTTCTTTGATATAAGTCAATTGGTTCTGAATAGAGAGACCTCTTCTCTCTTCCGAATCCGATTCTTGAATTTGGGTGGAAATATATAGAAATCTAAACCTAGTTGCTGGATTCCTTGCTTCTCCTTCTGTATCTGGAAAACAGGGAGAGGAAGGAACGGAGACCTCTTTCCCTCGAGATTTCTCTCCTGAATCAAACAATCTACTTCCGTTGACCAGATCTTTCTCCAATCTATCAATCTTCATCTCCTCCACTATGAGTTGAACCGTTTTGTTTTGTATCTGAATAAAGTTCTTGGTGATTCGATGGAGTTTTGCAATTTGAGATATCATCCAACCTGGGATGTTTTACTTGTTGGTGTGATTCTCAGCTTCCATGGATTCCTCTTCGTCCAATCGCAACAAACTCAATCGCCGCCACCTCCTCCTCCCATATTTTCCGTCGAATCAGGTGGCAATACGCCACCACCTCCGTTGCTTTTTGTGATGCAATCTCCGCCCTCGGAATCAGGAGTCAACACGCCTCCTCCTCCTTCTCCTCCACCGTCTTCACAGGTCAACACGCCTCCTCCTCCTCCGCCGATTACTCAATCTACTACTACGCCTCCTCCTCCGCCTCAATCCAGCGTTCCCATTCTGACTCCTCCTCCTCCTCCATCGCCACCGCCTCCTCCACCTTCACAACCACCGCCGCCGAGTCCAAAACCTCCTCCTCCTCCTCCGCGTGAACTAGCTCCACCTCCACATTCTAACAGAAACAAATCACGGAGGCTAAGTCCGCCTTCTCCACCTCCTCCACGGATCTTCAAGCAGTCTGAGAAAAGTGGATTAAACACAGGGAAGACGGTTGGTTTTGTATTCGCTGGGTTTGCAGCAATGTTGCAGATATGCGTTATTGCCTTCTTGGTTTTCAAAAGAAAGCAGCTTTTAAGGATGACTCATACTTACTGAGAGATGATCAATCAGCCCTCTTCCTCTGTAAATGGGTACATTCTCTGGGGTTTGACTATGTTCCTTTTTTTTCTTTTCGTTATAATATTTTTTTGTTCTTTTTAAGGTCGTGTAGTTTTTTTTTTCACATTTACATGATGCCTAATGATGCTAACTAGAGTGAAAAAAGAGAGGTCGAGAGAAAGAAAAAAAAAAGAGTGGCTCTCAAGTCGTGTAACATTGTTTTTTACCCAATTCTGTGAGAGAAAACAAAAAAAAAACGAGATATAATTTCATTTTGTGAGTTTGTTCCTTTGAATATTCTTGTTGCCTTCTGTAAGTGATTCAGAGTGGTACACAGATCCTCTGTTTATGCGTATTGTGCGATGTTTTGGTTTCTCTGTGTGATGTTGTTGTGAGAATCAAGGCAGGGTATATAAGTTCTTTTCTCCATGTTTTGCTTTTCTTAGACACAAAACAGATTCTTTGTCAATTCTCTTAGGTCAGGTGTGATTTTTGACGCTTGAGTCATTTTTTTAGGTAGGAGGAGGAACCGATTAGGCTGTAAGTGATAGCTCTTGAAAACAGAAAAATGTTAAAATAGTCTTTCGTCTTTGATCTTGGGAATTAGAAACAGAGAATGCTGATTCTTTGATGTTGAAATCTTAGTATCCGTTGTTCTGCATCTTTTTAAGTAGTGTTGCAAAGTTCAAACTCTATAAATGATTCTTAAATGGGAAATGATAATCCATCTCTGGTCCTGCGGTCTGGTTTGTTTTGGTTAGAGCTAGTGGTACTTTTGCGTATTTGAAGAGCTGTTGACTACATTGATCACGCATAGTTGATATGCTTTGGTAGATTTTTGGTGTTCTGAAACTTTCATGACCAGTTTAGGGTCACAGCATACCGGTCTGGTTAGGACACATGGATGAAGAAGATGATGGTCTTGTTCTCTAGTAATATGAAAGTGTTGTAGACGCGTTTTTGCTTGGTATGATAGATGTGCTGGTTTTGATCTGGACCTGTTTCCTTTCACAGAATCTTCGTTGGCAACATGCTTTTTAGATGCTCATCATACATATATCATATAGATGAATATATTAGAGATAGTATTATTATATTGGAATATAACTATAATTAGTGCTGGTAATGATTCCAAGTAATCATACGCACGTAAAAGCTTTGTATACTTCACGAGAAGAGAGTCATGATGTTGATCTTTTAACTCTTCCTTCCTTGTTCCTTTTGCTTAAGCACATGCATGGAAAAAGGAAGTATGCTACCAAAAGTTGCGTATGATTGTTTGTTTTTCCATGAACGACAAAATCTATAATGTTTTCATGTTAAATATTTTAATAATTATTCTATAAACGTCATTTGACCTGTGAATAATCTCAATATACGGTACTCTGCTTCGTCCAGAATCAAAGTAAACTTCAAACTAATCCCTGATTACATTACCCCTTTTAAATGCTTATGTTATCTATTTTTTGACATGTAACAGCAAATAAAAGAAGAACTAGATTGATGCGTTAAATAATGAGAAATTTACGGAGAGAGTCACATTTACACTTGTTAATAACATTGTAGGTCACTTTCATCTATTCACACACTTTTTTCTAACTATTAGCTCAATTTTATTAAGTTTTCTAACTAAAACAAAACTATAATATAATTGGTGGTCCCCATTCTCTTCTATTCTTCTCTTCCTTCTTTATCAGTTTTCTTTTAAACGGTGAATTGAGCTTCTCAAGATCCATCTCTACTCTGCTAAGATTCACTTAAACCACTATCTAAGTTCACAGTGGGTGATTCATCGTTAGATTCCATGGATGTCGGGACTGCTCCAAGTCGACAAGATTTCCACCAGAATCTTCAGCCACGGCGAGCTCTAACCATATGTTATCGTATCTATGTTCTCTGTTCTTTCTCTAAAATCACCGGCGAGCCTCAGCCAAGCTCAGTTTCCAAGCTGCCGCGTTCTTCTTCATCATGATTTCAAATAACGATTAGATCTGGTCCTTCACATTCCCACCTTGACTCAATCCTTTCAACTGTGTCTCAGATCCTCCTTCTTCATCGTGATTCATCGTAGTTTTGATCATTGTTCCTCTCCGACACGTCTTCAAACTGTTACGAAAAGCTCAGAATAACAATGGATAATTTTGGCTTTTTTGCGCCTCTAGTCCCTCTTTTTTTGCATTATTTTTATTTTAACCCCATAAGTCTTAAAATATACATACTGCTCATCAGTTTTGCCCACAAATTTCCAAATTTCTATTTTTATCTATGTATAATGAACAAACAATAGAATATATATACCTGAATAAAATCAAAATGATCAAAATGATTTAAACGAACTAACAAATAATATTTTTACACCTAAATTATTTAAATGAACTAAAAAATATTATATCACCCAAAATGAAATTTAAAATGAATTGAATGAACTTCAATTTTTTTATTTGATCTCATGTGATATGTATAATGAACAAACAAATGCAACAAAAAATTTCATTATACACAATTAATAAAATATACAGAGGCTTTGGGTTGGTGAAGCAATTGTAGCATTTACTAAGTCATTGATGTTTTCCATAAAAGAAGCAAATACAAACTTTTTAAGAAAAAATCATTAACGTTGGGTGTCCATATGGACACTATATTATGGATGACTAATAAATACGTTGTCCATGTGTACGCCTTCGTCAGTTGTCCATGTGAACGGATGATTGGTATAAGTTTTTCAAATATTGACGTCTTACCGATAATGTTTACTCAAAAGACAGTTTGTGGAAGAGCATAAACCTTTCTAATGTAATTCCTTATAAACTGATATTGTGAACTTATGTTTCATCTTCTTCTGAGGTTGTGAACTCCTTATAAACTGATATTGTGAACTTATGTTTCATCTTCTTCTGAGCATAAACATTTGGTAATGTAACTCCTCAAAAGGCAGTTTGTGGAAAACCTTTCCCGATATTCATACAAATGTATTTTTTTTTTAATTACAATTACTTTCAGAAAGACGTACATATAGAACTTTGTACATGTGTACACTTATATTTTGTAAGAAATGAACATATAAATTGTATAATCATTCTTGTCCATGTGTATAGCCTCGTTCATGCTTATCTGCGTGTACAACATCATTCAAGCTTGTCTATATGTACACATTATAGCGTGTACACGTCTATCTTACCTAAAAAAAGCCAACAGTTAAAACACACATTGCCACAATACTTTGTACTTACACACCACACATCAAAACATAATGAACTCAAACATAATAAACGCATTTTCATACATCTCCAACTCGCCAAGTTCACAAAAAAAAAAAAAAAAACATAAACACACAATTTCATGACTTTTGAACCAAAGTGAGATCACACCTAAGCGTGAATGACCAATCTTGTATATAAGAAGGATTGGAATAAATATTTACAAGTTTGGGTTTAATTCAAGAGGATTTATATGTAATTTTGAAAGTTTGGGGTCAAGCTAAGAACAACTAAAATATTGGAGGACCAAATGTGCAAAACAAAGACAAATCACCATTGTTGCTCGAGCTTTCCTCTGTGACGTGAAGACTGAAGCGGCGACGACTCCTACGACCACCACAGTGATTTTGTTGCAAGGAAAAAGCTTCATGGTCGTGAATTGAGCTTCGATGTGGTTGTCAATTGAAAGAAGGAGATCCAGCCGATTTGTTGCAAATGAGGAAGTTTGGTCGTGATGCTTTCATGGTGAAGATTCCGTTCAGATATTAGGATTTAACTTATGGGTGAAGAAGATGAAGTGTGTAGAGATGTTAACAACGCCACCGTTTCTAAACGCCGCCTTCCATTTTTCTTTCGTTGTTGTTTTCATCCCAAAGTTGAAATAATATTGTTTTAATTAAAAAAATTTAGCGAAATAGATAGAATAGGTGTGGATCCTAGTAATTGTATTTAGTTATGCTTTAGTTAGCAAAGAAGTGAATAAGTTGAGATAAAGTGCTCAAGTAGCACAAAATGACTTTTTATGAAAGAGAAAGTGATAATGTGACTCACAATGTTAAATTCTCTTAAATAATTCCATATCTAAGCAACGAAAGATGCTTGCGTCCTAGAAACAAATCAATAGTGTTTCTTTCAGCTACAGTAAAATCAACAAAAACGATAAAAAGCAGTTGTCGGAAAAAAAGCACACAGATATTATAACTGTCAGATCACTTTTCTTGTTAGACCTAAACACACAACATAGAGAAAAGAGAGAGACCATTTGGCTGCAAATTCTCGGTTGAGAAGTCAATTCTTCTTGCCGCCTTACCGGTCCCTCTCAAGGAGGAAACATTCAGAGACGATGGATGGAGACACACACAAGGGCTAATGACATCAAATCAAGGAGGAAACATTCATCTCTAGTTATGATTAACAAATAACAAATTGGTATTATCTTGATGCCAACCCATGATGAATACAGCAATCCATTTAAGAGTAAACTTGTTGGATTCCTGATTTTATTTCGAGAAAAATTATCTGTCAACTCAACGTAAAAAATGGCAAGAGCAAGCAACTTTGGAAGGCATGCACAGGGATAAAGGAAACAAATCTGGTAGAAACTGTCCAACCAGAGAATTTTAATGTCATACTCTTATGAGCTTTAGCTTTGACGTGTGTGAGTTGGAGTTTACAGCAACATAGACTCTGGGGTCTCGATGTAGCCCTTGAATGCTTTCAACCATTCAGCTCCAATCGCACCTGCACAAGGACGACCACTTACTATTAGATATTTTCCATGTGATGATGATGCTAATGCGTAGGAATGGAGGTGGAAATGTACCATCTATAACACGGTGGTCACAGCTAAGTGTTACAGACATGTAAGAAGCGACGTTGAACTGGTCAGGGCCACTGCCAGGGACAACTCTCTTCTCAGCTGTTTTGAGATTCAGACACAACAATACAATCAGTTACGGGCAAGAAACTTCAATGGACGAATGGAATGTGTGTGTGTGTGTGTGCGCGTAAGTAGTTACCGGATCCGATGGCTAGAATAGCAGCTTGAGGTGGATTGATGACGGCACAGAATTGTTTGATGCCAAAAGGTCCTCCCAGGTTGGAAACTGTGAATGTTCCTCCCTGTCAAAAGAAACAGTTTGAGCTGATTTGCTTTCGGAGAAGCATTATAAGTGAGCAGTGACCGTATCCGAATTAAACCTCGTAATCTTCAGGTTTCAAGCTGTTTTCTTTAGCCTTCTGAGCCAAGAACCGAACCTCTTCTCCAATTGTAGACAGTCCTTTCTTGTCAGCGTCCTGGAATTAAGCAATTTGATGAAGTTATTTTTTAAGAAAGGATTGATAACTGTATTGAGAGTGTTCTCTCACCTTGACAACTGGAACGTAAAGCCCGTTTTCTGTTTGTACTGCGACATTGATGTTCACATTGCTAAATCTGTATATAAACAACGGGAAAATTTAACCAATAAATTAGATGATTTGCAAAGTTGTCATGAACAAGTGAAGCAGCAAATAAACTTACTGGCGGATGTATTCGTCTGTCCATGAACTATTGCACTGAGGAACTTTCCGTAGAGCCAATGCAGCAGCCTGCAATTTCGAACAAGAAAAGGTTTTAAAGGACAGAGACTGAAATTTTATTTGGCTTTGCTTTCAGAAACACAAGTACCATGTACCTTAATAACGAGATCATTTACAGATATGCGTTTGCCACCGGAAGCCTCTTGGAATGAGTTCAGTTGACTCCTAAGACTGCATATAAAAGTAGCTATGTCTAGCATCTATTGACCGAACCAAAAATACATTATCTGAAACATAATACTTACCCCATCATTTTGTCCACACATGTATCCACGGTCAAGTAGTAGTGAGGAATAGTTTGCTTTGAGAATGCCAAACGTGAGGCTGTGACCTGTAAAAATCATACAATAAACAGATTTCAGAATCCTTGAACTAGGGAAATTTGGTTTAAAAAACAAAAACAGATAAAGGTTGTATAGGTATTTGCCTTTCGTATCTGAGTGTGAGGGATATCAACATAGTCCAGAGCTGGAACCTTGGAATCGGTGGGCTTGGAAGGCTTGGCAGTAGTTTCTTTACCACGTGAAGCTGTACCACAGGAAGATGTATTAGGAAACAGGGATTGTTTAAATACTGTTAATATAGAGACAAGAGTGACCCGGAGGACAATGTTAGGAGAGGGAAGAGTAAAGCAATTACGTTACCTAAGAATTCTTCGACATCAGCCTTGACTATCCGTCCTTCAGGACCTGTGCCTTTGATGCTTGAGAGATTCACCTAATGTTTTCAAGGGAAAAGTAGGAGATAATTAAGAGCATGAGACTAAACACAAAAGTTTTAATAGTAATTTATTTGAAAACTAACACTATTATCTTCAGCCAACTTTTTTGCAAGAGGACTAGCAAAAATACGATCTTCTGAAGGAGCAGAGCTTGGCTTGGAAGTCTTGGCTTCAGGAGCACTGGCTGGTTTCTCGACCTTCTCTTCCTTTGGTGGGGAAGGAGCTGGTTTTTCTTCAGGAGCAGCGGGACTAGCACCGGATGAAGGGGTGTAATCTTTAAACTTCTGAATATCTTCTTCCTCTTCCACTGTGATAGCAATCACCTAGTCGGACAAAGACACAACGATATATGCATAATTCAATAATCTTCAATAAAAAGGGAGTGTACAGCTAAACAATCATAACTTGATAACAGCCAATGTAATAAACTGATGTCCAAATGCCATAGATATTCATACCTCCCCAACTTGAATTTCTTTTGCCCCCTCCTCCTTTACTATCTTGGCGAGATAACCCTCTTCCATGCATTCCATTTCGACGGTTGCTTTGTCCTAAAATATATAGCTTGAAATTAGTATTATGTCCCAGGCATGATAGCAAAAACAAAGAAGAGATTCAATTTAGTCTAAATTAACATTACAGTTTCAACTTCACAAAGCACTTCACCAGGAGCGACTTTATCACCTTCTTTCTTCAGCCATCTGGCAATGTTACCCTGAAGTTTAGACAAATAGCGTTAGTATAAAGCTAAAATAATTAACAACGTAACTCGAGAAAAAAAGTAGTGGGAGCTCCATGCCTCAGTCATTGTTGGCGAAAGAGAAGGCATTCCGATCTCTTGATGAGGAGGAAGATCTGAAACATATTTAGATATTCTTTGTAAAACGGACCATGTAGGATTATGCATATTCACAGTAACAGAAACATGATGATAGTAAAAGACACAAAAACCAAGTTAAACCACTAGTAGTTCCAGCTGTTAGATGATGTACAGAAGAGCAAGCTGAAAGTTACAGGAGTAAAAAAAAAAACAAAAAACTCGGGATGAAGAACTAACTACCTGAACCGGATGAAAACGCTCTTACAGATCGCATCTGGGAGCTGATAAGCAAACAAAAGAAGGTTAGTGCTATAATAGACGCATCTATTCAGGCATGCAGCAAGAAGTATGCACTTTAGCAAACGAATTGAGAAGAGTAAGTACCTCATATAATCTCTTAAAAAAGATGGCCCTGTCATTGCCTTTGTGCTCATTGCTGAAATACCACTAGGCATTGGTACCTATATAACGCATTTAATCACATCACGACTAAAAATACAGCAATTAGACGTGATTTTAATGACATAGACGAGAAAGGAAAGGGAACAGAAAGGGGCTTACATTGCATTTCGAAATCCTCTCTACGGGGGAATAAGACGGTCGAGTCTTGAGCATATCTGAAGACCAAAACAGAAAAATGCTGAAAAACAACAAGCAACTACTCAAAAACATATGATACATTTAATAAAGAACGTTATGATGTTCGTTCTTCCGCAACGAAGACAGCATGATATCAATCATTTCATCATCAAATGAGCTAAGGAAAAGAGTAGTGAAAGAGACCTTCTCTTGCAGTGAGAGAGGGGTGCGTAGTGTTGGAGAATCCGCGTACTGCCACGGAATGTTCACGCCGCAGTAAAGTGGAAACATGTTTCAGCTAAACAACCATCAAATGGTGGTGTTAATAACATTTAAGCATACATATAAAACATCACCAAGAGATGACTAAACCAACACAATCTCCAAATTAAACAGAGAATCGATCGGATTATAACAATAGAAAGTTAAAAACGATCAAAACGGAAGAAAAAAAATCATAGAAAATGAGAATCGGAAGGTACCTTGTTGGAATGAGAGATGATACGAGACGCGTAAGCCATTTTGATTGTGTTGTGGAATCGGAACTGCTTCAGACGATCCGAGATTAAATCGGGCTGTTTAGGGTTTCAGAGGAATATGAGAGATGGAGATTTGAGTTTCCAATTCCAAGTTTCGACTTCTTCTTGTTATTCTCTGTGATGTTCTCTCTGAGCTTTTGCGGCTTGCCAAAAGACAGCGATCATCAGGTGCGTTTGTTAGTGGGCATCAATCCAACGGCTGCGATTAGTCAAACTATTCTTAAAAAGTCAACTCTGTTAATGGGCCTACGTAATACATGGGTCTTGAGAATCTTTAACAGCTTCTTCTGTTATTTATTTACTCCTTCACCTTCATTTATCTTAGTGGTTTTTGATATGGTGCCAACTTTACTGCATATATTTCCCAATTTTGACACAATTATCACTAATTGCTGCTAATTTTTTGGTCGTTAAAACTTATTAAGACACGAACCACTAACTAGTGTTGGAAAGATCCATGTCCCCGACACAAAAGAGAAAAAGGAAACGCTATGAAAGGGTAAAACCGGAATTCCCAAAAAGAACAGGAAAAGGAATCGTATCGAGAAAACCCTAACATGACTCATGTAAAAAAAAGAGGAGTATATAAAGATAACAACGTGCTTCTCTCAGCCTCTTTACCATTTGTTTACTCGCTCTTTTCTTACAAAGCCTCAAAAGCTTCGTTCGCTCTCTCACTTCGCCGTTTTAGATCCGAGTTTGGGAGAAACAACCTCCCTAAAAAGTTAACCAACAAAGCAATCTACTTTACCAATCTCTTTAGCTCCAGGTTCACCTCTCTGATTCATCTACGTTTGAAAGTTTATAACTTCCTTTCAGTTTATATGAATCTGATTAACTTTTACTACTGATACATACCGATGGTATTAGATCGAGTTACTAGAGACTATCCTTGTCTGTGTATTAGATTATAAGCTGATGATGACGAATATTTATGTTATAAATCTGTAGGTTCGTTGATTTAAATCAATGAAAATTTGTTCCTTTAGGGATTGTTTTCTCAATAGGACTGTCTTCAACCTCTGATATTTTTTTTTTTTGTATGTTGTTTTTGTATTGACATTAGACTGTTTTTATCCCATAACTGACTGTGTTTGTTTGAATTAGTTGTAATTTGGAGGAATTGGTTTAGTGGTTTGTCTAAAATATTGGATCAACCATATACCTTTTAAAAACATTCTCTCCGAACATCATATCAAAGACAGATATTAATGCTTGTTTTCCTCTCTTTATGGACTTTCGAGTTTGGCTATTCTGTCACATTCTCCTCTTTTGCTACTGTCTGAAATCAATTAGTTGTTGTCTCTTTGCTTTGCTTAGTTAATTTATGTTATCGCTAACTAATGTTGTGTTTCCGTGTATGTAGTCATGGCAGGATCCGCACCAGAAGGCACACAATTTGATGCTCGTCAGTTCGACCAGAAGTTGAACGAAGTTCTTGAAGGACAGGATGAGTTCTTCACCTCTTATGATGAGGTTCACGACAGCTTTGACGCCATGGGTCTTCATGAGAATCTTCTCAGGGGTATTTACGCTTATGGTACGTCTACAAGACACCCAATAAAGCTTTCTTCTTTTTTATAACCCCTCTCTTTTTTTAAACCTTGTCCTCATCTTGTGTCTGTCCTACGCAGGTTTTGAGAAGCCTTCTGCGATTCAGCAAAGAGGAATCGTCCCTTTCTGCCAAGGCCTCGACGTGATCCAACAAGCTCAATCCGGTACCGGCAAAACCGCCACTTTCTGCTCCGGTGTCTTGCAGCAGCTAGACTTCGGCATCGTCCAGTGTCAAGCTCTCGTTCTTGCTCCAACCAGAGAGCTCGCCCAGCAGATTGAAAAAGTCATGAGGGCACTCGGTGATTACCTCGGCGTCAAGGTCCACGCCTGTGTTGGTGGAACAAGCGTCCGTGAAGACCAACGCATCCTCCAAGCTGGTGTCCACGTCGTCGTGGGAACTCCAGGGCGTGTGTTTGACATGTTGAAGCGTCAATCCCTCCGTGCTGACAACATCAAGATGTTTGTTCTTGACGAAGCTGACGAAATGCTCTCCCGTGGGTTCAAGGACCAGATCTACGACATCTTCCAGCTCCTCCCACCGAAGATCCAAGTCGGAGTCTTCTCAGCAACAATGCCACCAGAGGCTCTCGAGATCACAAGGAAGTTCATGAGCAAGCCGGTGAGAATCTTGGTGAAGCGTGATGAGCTCACCTTAGAAGGTATCAAGCAGTTTTATGTCAACGTTGAGAAGGAAGAGTGGAAGCTCGAGACGCTCTGTGACCTCTACGAGACTCTTGCCATCACTCAGAGTGTTATCTTTGTTAACACTAGGCGTAAGGTGGATTGGCTCACTGATAAAATGAGGGGACGTGACCATACTGTGTCAGCTACTCATGGAGATATGGACCAGAACACGAGAGATATTATCATGAGGGAGTTTAGGTCTGGCTCCTCGCGTGTGCTTATTACTACTGATCTTTTGGCTCGTGGTATTGATGTTCAGCAGGTGTCTTTGGTGATTAACTTCGATTTGCCGACTCAGCCGGAGAATTATCTTCACCGTATTGGTAGGAGTGGGAGGTTTGGGAGGAAAGGAGTGGCGATTAACTTTGTGACCAAGGATGATGAGAGGATGTTGTTTGATATTCAGAAGTTTTATAATGTTGTTGTTGAGGAGCTGCCGAGCAACGTTGCTGATCTACTTTGAAGGAAAGTTCTCGTCGTCTGCACAACTATCATCGGAGAAAGTTTTTTCTTGTTTTGTTTTTGAAAGGCACAACAACAACTCTTTGATTTGATTTTGATCGGCTATCTCTATTTTCGAACATGTCTCTCGTCCGACCATTTTTAGTTTTATTTTACATTCATATGGAGTATTTATTTCTTTTTTTTAATTGTCTGGTTTGATGTTTTTATGTTGTGATTTTGGTTTAAAACGTTCTTCTTCCTCATCAACAACCTCCATTTTCTATAGCTCAAAGCTTTTAACCTAAGCCGAAATCAACATTACTTTTAACAAAAAAACTCTTATCATTGTTTAATATTAGATAACAGCCTGATGGACTTTTAATCTATATTACGTGAGCTTTTTTATATTATTGTTTGTTCAATTTTAACATTTTGAAACATCATAATCTATATCTATTGTAAAATGATGATGCAAATGTTATTCTCTTAAATCACATGCTTGGACGGACTCGTCGCTTTCGCTTCGATTAATTCAGTTTTTTTTTCTTTTTGGTATTATGCCCTTCAGTCCTATTTGAGTTTCTTCCAGATTTGGTTTGGATCACAATAAAATCAAAATCTAAAATTGTCCAAAACCTCAAACTGATAAAAAAAATGTAAAAAAATTAAGTTATTTGTAAATTTAATTTTAAATTAGTTAACCTATCTAAATTAACTAAAGAATATTCAAAATAAAACAAATTAAAACAAACTACAAAAATATTTTGAATACAATAAAATATATAAATTACCTTGACATAAAAAAAAACATTAACATATTATACTAATTTCATATATGTTCGTATCTAGTTTAGATTTCGGTTTGATTTGGATTATAACTAAATCCCAAAGGACTAAGATCATAAATCTTGTTCGGATAAATTATAATAGTTATATTGGGTATTACGGAGAAACAAATATTAGACGAATGATCAAATCTCTTATTCTTCGAACAAATTCAAAAGGAGGTGATTGTAATCTTGTCATGATATTTCATTAAAAACTTCTTAGCAATAAATACCAAAATTAAATTTATTTAATTTGAATTAAATAATATATATATATATATATATATATATATAGTGTTTCCAATATTAAAATTTACTTCGATTTGAAGAAGTGTAATTCTCTACTTTTTAGGATCAAATAACATATTAGAAACTACCTATTTAAAAATTAAATTGTATACATAAAAGTATATACATAAGAGTAGGCACATAAATCGAAACTAATACATTTTGTTAATTTATAATCATGTTTTGGTAAATAAATAAAAATAACCATTTTATTTACTTATAAGGTATACAATTGAACATTATTGATATTGACATATATATGTGGTATATTTTAATATGTATTTATTCTTCATACTTTCTACTCATGTGATTTTATTACATTTGTATAATTTTTTCTAACAAAAATTTAAATAAATCACAAAAAATTAATGTGAGATTGCTCCAATACGAATTTAAAAATTAAAATATTAAGATTTCAATAATTTTCACTATAAATTTTAAAATTAACATCTTATATATTTAATATAGTATATAATTTAATTTAAATTATACTGATATATATATATATATATATATATATATATAATATGAATATCTAATAAAGAGACTTCATATTCATACGATTTATAATCATTTGTATCTTGGCTAAACAAAGAAAAAAGTTAAACCATTGATCAAAAAATTTCGATGTGGGACTTTTACCATTTTTAGTAATTTATAGTCGTTTCAAAAAATTCTACGTATAAAAAAAATCTATTTTTTTTATTATATGCTTAATGTCATTGTTTAATTATCTTAATATTATATTTTTCAAAAGGGAAACGAAACAAAATTGTTATCAAATATGTATTATTCATAATCATTAATTATCATATATATGTTAATCATATTATGTAATTTCATACGTTTTATTTAAGAAAACAGAGAATATTAATTTGTACACTAATTATTAATTTGATAGATAGTTTAATGAAAAACATAATATATAATTATATAAACCAACTTATTTTTCTAAAGATTCTGAAAACTATTTTGGTGATAGCACTTAGCTACAAAAATATGTTGTAATGCTCTATAATTAATTTATTAGGTAATTCCATCTGTTTTATTTAAGAATACAGAGAATATTATTTTGTACACTAATTATTAATTTGATAGATAGTTTAATGAAAAACATAATTATAATTATATAAACCAACTTATTTTTCTAGAGATATATAGTGTTTTACTAATTTATGTAACATTACTAATTTATATATACTGTTTTATTTCTAAATTTTAAATATATATAAAAATTAAATTAAATTGGACTTACATAATACATAAACAAAATTTTGTGATATTGTTAAAAGTGTATTACAGAGTTTTAATTTTTTGTTTATAAATAAAAAAATGAACTAAAATTTTAATTATACTCTATGGTAATTAAATTTTTAATCAAGTAATTTTTGAAATTACATCTTGAAAAGATTCTATAAGATTTTAAAAAGATTTTGTAAAAGAATGTAAATTTCTTAAATTTTTTGCAATGATCCAAAACATCATATATTAAGAAACGGAGGGAGTAAAATTTATCGATAAATAAAATAATTTGATTGTATATACTATCCAATGATCATAAATAATATTTATGTGGCTTATAATAATAATAATTTAAAATTCATAAATTTTTATTTTTGTAACAGTTTTTTAAAAACATTATTATGTAACATTACTAATTTATATATTTTGTTTTATTTCTAAATTTTAAATATATATAAAAATTAAATTAAATTGGACTTACATAATACATAAACAAATTTTTGGGATACTGTTAAAAGTATATTACATGGTTTTAATATTTTGTTTATAAATAAAAAATGAATTAAAATTTTAATTATATTCTATGATAATTAAATTTTTAATCAAGTAATTTTTGAAACTATATCTTGAAAACATTCTATAAGATTTTTGAAGATTTTGTTAGAATTTTCTTAATATTATTTATTTGTATTTCAAATAAAAATTAAAGATATGAAAAGATAGTATAATGATGTTATGTAAAATTTTATAAAATTTCTAAGGATAGTATAAACAAAAAAATCATACATGAAGTGAGTCATGACTTCTCTTTTAATATAATAGATAGATAGGGGATTATTGGTGGGTCAGGTCTTAGGATTTCATTATACATCTCTTTTTGTTTCAAGATTTATTCTAGTTTACAAGAATGTTTTATTGCTGAAAATAAAACTGGCTTTTATATAGTATTTATTTATTTCTTTGAAAATGTATTGTTCATTATTGGTTTGATATATGAGTAATTGCATGCAATATACATGAAAGAAAGATTATTTAGGGGAAATGTAAAGTGATTTTCAGCAACTGTTAACATGCGCAAGTGTGGACAATAATACCCCTATATACTATATCTGCAATCCTATATGACAGCCGTAACCTACGTAGAAGTAATAGTGATATCTGTCAATGCTCACGCTCGAGAGTAAGGTAATGAGATGCACGCATTTGTAGTTATCCTTTGTCAGATAAAAGGAAAATAAATACATCAACAAAAGTTTTAAGCCTTACATTCGCCCTCATCTTTCTCTTTCATCTTGATATATATCTACGTTTGAAGGCATACTGATTTCAGCTGCCAAAACTAAAGAAAATTAATCAGTAGCTAAGAAAATAGCATACAAATCCCATCAGAGGAAACATGGTTCGTGTCCGGCTAGTAGATCGGCCAGATTCACCAGAAGAAGAAGCAGAGGGACGATCGATCCCTGAGATGATGTTTGCGGCGGGGGAGGAACCAGTCGGTGTTCGTGTTCTTACTTATCTATCATCACGAGCCATAACCCGGATCTACAACGCGCTTGAAGAAGAGGAGGTAGAGATTATAAGGAGATCAGGGTTTGGGAAAATCCTGGATATAGTGGAAAAACCAGTTTTCTCGGGTAGATTTGTTAGATACTTACTTTCCAGACAGATGAAGACGAAAAAAAAACATGAAGTTTGGTTCCGATTTGCTGGTAAACCAATCCGGTTTTCACTAAGAGAATTCGCAATCGTCACGGGACTACCATGTCGTAAATTTCCTAGCAAATCAAAGATGAATCTGAAAGATAGTATATCCGAAAAGCCTTATTGGCCTTCGTTATTTGGAAAAGTTGAAGTAGTAACAGTGGCATCTGTCATCAGGATGTTGAGGAAGCGGACTGTTGAGGAGAGGCTTGTTCGAATAAAATATGCTTGCTTGGCCATTCTATCTTCTGTTCTTCTTCCAACGAATTTAAAGATGAAAATATGTAGGGAACACGTTGATGCTATTGAAGATTTGGAGGATTTTTTCAATTATCCATGGGGAAGGCTTGCTTTTGACTTGCTTATGTCCAGTATCAAAGAGCGAGATGAGGTTGCTTTGTCACAGGACACGATTGCTATCAAAGGATTTGCACTAGCCTTACAGCTTGTCATGGTAGAGGCCGTTCCCTGTCTTAATGAAGTTGTCCAGGAAACGTGTTCATCATCTGAAGGTGATAGCGAAGAAGAAAACGAAGAAAATACTGTGAAAGCAAAGAGGAAGACTCTAAGTCCGGGTCATGCAAGAAACATTGACAAGAGAAGTGATGTAAGTTATGAAAGTCAAATATTCATATTCTAGGGTAGATAGTATATGATCTTAGTGGTTGCAGTGTTTGAGACTTGTGAAATTATATCATCTATAATTTAGAGCCGGGGTTTAGGGAGAGGCTGGGTATCTCTATTAAATTTACTTTTCATCTTTCTGGTTGTAGTATAACAGTTCCGAGTAATTCAAAATTCCGCGGTTACAGATATCAGACATTTACAATTAAAATTTCGAATCCATAATAAATTAGTTAGAATTGGTATTAAGGAGCACTGGGTTGTTCATTTTCAGGTTTTCGTGAGGAGCATCATTGATGAAGACCCGTCGAGACCAATTGATGAGTCGGAATTAGTTTGGTCCGACGAGGAGGACGATGAGAAAGTTGACAACTTGGTACGTCTTATCAACAGTAACTTCGAATTCACGAAGTCCATGTTCGCCGGTGGTGCGAGTAAGTTTGATGTTCATCGGATGAGAAACTCGGAGATATCAACTTCTAAGTTGAAGAAACAGAAGAGACATCAGACACTTTGTCAACCTTCAGATGCCGATAACATTGCTTCACTTGTAAGTGATAAAATGAGACCAGAATTTCGAAGATTAGAAGGGGATATCTTGGAAGCGTCGAGGAGGTTAGATTTGATGGAGGGGTCTTTGGTTGGAGTTGTAGAGTCTATATTGGCGAAGTTTAAGGAAGAAATGGTAGACTCAGTAGGTTTTGTTGTTGCTGAGTTCAATAAAAACAACGATGGTGCTGGATCCAGGAGAGCAGAAAAGGGGACAGATACAAGAAGTTTGGAAAACCGCAACGGTGAGGATGCAAATGTTACTCCACTTCCCGTTGGAAATGATGACGCTGTTGATTATGTACTTCGCAATATAAGTTAATATTGTACTCCTCCAGCCTCTCCACGATTAAGTCAGGTCAGTTATACTCATATATGTTTATAGTTAGGTTGCGGCCATGTCGAAAGTTACATATGAGGTTCGTTGGTTTTGATTTACATCATTGCATTGTAGGGGGATAATCATAGTCCGGAAAAAAACAACGGTGTGTATGATAAAGCTGTTGGGGAAACTATTAACAATAGTTTTGCACAATCCGCTCATAGCCAGAATAATGCTTTCGTAAGCATAAGTTTATTTTCAACACAACGCAAGTCTTGTTATGAAGGATGGTTAACAGTTTCAGTGCTTGTATTGTTTCTTTGTATAGGCAATAGATAACCTCAATCAGAGACCTTGCATGGATATGCCTTCCTTCTCTCTAGGGCTAACTCAGGAAGAACATTTGAAGGGGGGTGAGGGTATTAGTCCGATGGAGTCGATGGGCCTTGTTAGGCGTTGTACCATTAATGAAGTTGACTACAATGAAGATGCACCGACGTATCGAAAGAGCAAGAGACAAAAGTGTTTACCCCAAGGTCTTGTACAAGATTATGAGTGTGGTCGGGAGATACTAGCCCGTGTAAGAAAAGCGCAGAAGTTCATTTTTGCATTTGCAGAGAAAAAAGAGATCGATAGAAAATTTGCAAAACTCTTACAACACGTGAAGTGTCAAGTGTAAGTGAATTATAAGAAGGAGGAATAATGATTACGGTTTTTGGAAAGGTAATCAAAGAAGTAAATGTTATATCCGTTTGTTGTTTATCTTATTGCATTTCAGTTCCCTCAAAGTTGGTGGAGTAGAGATAAGAGGCCAAGATATTCTACAAGTTGCAGAGAGAAAGAAATTTCCTACTTCGAAGGTGAAAAATTATTCTTCAGCTAAGAATTAAGAAATATTATATGTTACAAAATTTGTATCTTATCATTGTTCTTCAGGTTGTTGACGTACTAATTCAACTTGTGAAATCCAGTATACAACAAAATTTTCATGCCGACGTCTCAGAAAGAGATGTATACATCGACAGTAAATGTGTTAGTGCAATTGTGAGGGCTTATCCAAGGTTTTGTAAGAGTAAAAAAAAAGAGGCGTTCAGTTTCTCGAAAGGCTTGGTTAACGCGTTTGGTGATAAGAATGTGGCATTCCGCAACTGTAGACGGTTTTATATGCCACTAAACGTATGCAAGAAACATTGGGTAGGTATTTGCGTCGATCAAAGGTCTATGGGATTTACTGTACTTGATTGCAATACACCCATGTTCTCCGAGCAGATGCTACAAATACAGCTAGCTCCTTTCTTGGAAATGCTGCCGTTTATACTTCTCCAATCCGGGGAAGGTTTTGATTCTGAGTATCCAAACCGATTTACATTTGAGCGACCCAAAGATGTAAGTCAAAGTAATAATCCTTTTGACAGTGGGCTGATGGCTGTCTTGTTAATGGCCACACATTCTGTTTATGGTATCGAAGCATGCATGAATATTAGTTCCAACATTATGGTCGAAGAAGGGAAGAGTGCTGCGATATTGGCTTTTGAGTCAAAAGATCTTTTCTGAGTTATAAGATAACGGGAAGTAGTTGTAAAATATGTTGAAATGTTTACTTATAATGTGTAAAAGTTGAATTCAAACAATCTTGAGTGTATGTGTTTTCAAACGGGTGTATGTTAAAACCTCAGTCGATTTTTACTTGCAGCGTGTACTTACTATTTGGATACGTTGTATATATATAGCGACGTTGGCAACAAAATTATTTGGACTGTTACCGGTTTTACGCCAAAACACATTACTGCAGTTTAATGTTATGATGTCTATAAACATGGAAGTTTAGGTCAATTAAATTTCAATTATAACCGGATTTACTGTACCATTACTTTTTTTAACATTGTTGTTGCTGTTAATATAGGGAAGTTGTGGGTAAACAATTTTGCAGTGTAACCGGATATACGCCAAAACAACTTAATGAAATGCAGTTTTATGATGTATATATAGAAGGAGGTAAAGAGCTCAATTTCTGTGGCCTTTTTCTGTATGTTGGGTAAATTAGGCCCAAAACAAACGCAAAAGCCCTAATTTTGTGAGCCCTTAATATTATTGGGAATCTCCTCGTTCCCATTCAACCGCGTCATACGCGAAAACCTTTCCTCTTCCTCTCTCTCGATTTTCTTCTCCTTCTCTCTCGATTTTCTTCTCCCTCTCGCTCCATTTTCAGATTTTCTTGGTGATTCACTCGGTCAACGGCTCCGTCGAGTCCCGCGAGACGGATCAGCTTTCTCACGGGGAGATTCTCGGCCTATTCCCACCAAAAAGGTGATGTCTCTCTCTCGATTTGCATGTGTTTATCAATAGACTTAATTATAAGAAGGAGAAAAAGTGATGTTTATCTCTCGATTCACTTGTGTATTTCATTTGTATAACTGATTACCGGCTTGTCCACAGTCTCTCTCTTTGGAGGATAAATTTTTCTCGGCGATTTCCACGGTTAAAGTATCCGTCAAAAAGGTTATTTATCCTCATTCATAGGTTTTTGATTTGGTTGTCGTAATCTTAGGCTTACCGCAACGACATCCAGTTTTCACTTCTGTAATTACTTTGCATGCTGTGCTTTAATGTTTCATATGGTTTTGACTTGTGGTTTCAATATTTTCAGCTTAGTCTTTCTTTAGCTAGAAGTGCGGTAGACAATGGAAGATGATTTGTGGTCATTTTAGGATGATGTGTGTTCATTTAAGTCATAATTGACTCTGGTTTTAGTTTCTGTTAAGTATTATTTTATTGTCTCTATGATACTAACTTATGACATCTTTCATTCATGTGTTGTTTGTAGATGTCTCTACGCGTAACTCCGCATGAACCTCAGTTTGTAAAGCCCATTCTCCCTGGTTTCCACACTGGCTTGGTATGGTGACATTCTCCCTATTTTCCACAGTCTATGTGTAATGTTTAGTTATGTTTACCGTTCTCTTCTTTGAATTCAGGACATACCACTTACCTTCTTCGCAAATCACTTAGAAGGGAAGATGAACAAGAGATCTTGGAAATTTACATCGGACGCTTCCGAGAAGACTTGGGAGGTCATACAAGATGGGATGAGATTCACCAGAGGATGGGAAAGTTTTGCCAAAGCTCATGCCCTTCGCGTCGGTGACATCGTCATCTTCAAAAAAGAAAGCGAGATGGTCTTTCATGTAACTCCGATTGGTCGTAGCTCCTGTGAGATAATCTATACTCGTCCTGCGTTGCTCAACGCCGAATCCTCCTCACATGCTGCTGCTGCAGGTGAGATTAGTAAGTTGCAATTAAAACTCACGGTCCTATTTTGTTTCCTAAATTTTTGTCTTATGTATCAGGACGATCAGGAGCAACGCGTGATTTTATCTCATTTGAGTATTCTTTCGTGGTTGAGGTGACTGATAAGAACCTACAAGAAGACATACTTGTAAGTCGTTTTTGGTCTATGTGTTTTTATTTCAAAACATAACAAAGAATAAATTTACATCACCAATGTGTTTGCAGATGTTTCCTGCGGCAGCTACAGACCAATGTAGTGTGTTGAACAAACAATGCCAGGAGGTCATACTACTTGACAAGGAGGGAAACTCATGGATTGCGAATTTGCTCTTTTGCAAATCAAAGAGTATGTATTACATCAGAGGAGGGTGGACGAAATTCTGTTGTGATAACAGATACACCATTGGTTGCTTAGTGGTCTTCAATGTCGTTGGAGATGGCAAAACTGCTCCTTTCTTGTGTGTTTGTCCTGAAAGCAACGAGTGCCGCCAATTACTGCATGACTGGTTGAGCAGAAAGAGTGGTTAGGTTGGTGGTTGTTTTTATGTGTCTATTAATATGTGGTGATGGTAGTATTTTGGCTTTAACGATGTATTACTCAGATGTTTCTATCACATGGCTCATGGCTCATGTTTACTTTGTTGGTGTGGTTTTGGTTCTTCCCAACTTTGTAATATTATCTACGAATGTTTTATGATAAAATGTTGTGGTTTTCTATTTACATGTTATATGATTAACTTTTAAAAATCAGGTAAAGTCGAACTCACAATTCATTTGTCCAACACAACAATACATTCTGTAAATAAGGTAAGGACGCTCTCAAAATTCCAGCTGATGTTATTGCTGTAAGGTTTCTTTAATTTCATTTATAACCGGATATACTGCAACATTTCTAGGCTAAAAAATTCATGTTGCTGTTACTATACAAAGACCATAATAGATAAGTTGTGTAAGTTATCGTTATTAAAATGTAAGGATATTTCAACACCGACATTGGCAATCTTATTTTAAATATTTTATATTCCTCCTTCTTTAACTAACACCTTCATCATCCGAGTGTTGCCAAATTTCGTTGAGGTAAACATATGTTTATATAGGGACCTTGCAAGTAGCTCGGTTGTGTCCACTTCCCTTGCAACGGCTGCACACATGTTTATTTCTTGGTGCTTTCATCTATAAAATAACAAGTTAGGTCGATCATTGTTTTATTGAAAACCAAATTATAGTTCTTAGGAAATACCCGTATCTCTCCGGTGGATAATATTCTCCTCTTACGGGGGCGTCCCGGTGGTCGCCTCGTAGCAGGTGGGAGGACCTCAAATGCAGGTGCTTCTGTTACTTCAGATAGTCGGGTATTGATCTTGCTAACCGAAAATATATTATTTCTATAAGCTGATGCAATACACTCTAAAGTGTACACATCTGCAGCAAGGGATTCGACTCGTACTTGTCCTTTGATGGAAGCAGCAATAGCATGTGAACAAGGTATCATTAGGGATTGGAATACTTGACAACTACAAGTTTTGTTTCGTAGGTTGACGTGGAAAGATCCTCCTTCTTTGTCCTTCACTTCATACTCGGAACTATTTATCGTGTTTGCCAGCATCCCCCCGCATTGTTCAAAATTTGCTGTAACTATCTCAACAACACGTGGGCTTAATAGGTTGCTTCCATTCGTCATATCCCTCCGCCTTTCTGCAAACCAATTCATCAGTTTTGATCTATAAAATTCAACAAGTGGGAGTATAGGATACTCTCTAGCTTCACGAAGAACAGCGTTCCAACTCTCAGCAACATTAGAAGTCATAATGTTGTACCGATTCCCACTGAAATGCACCCGTGCCCAATGTTCAAACCCAATTCCTAATAGGTACTCAGCGCAAGAAGCATTGACTATTTTGATTTGGTTGAACAGATCATAGAAATCAGGAAGACAAAAAGCCCGTGCTGCTTTGCCAACAAGGTAAGATAGATGCTTGTTTTTGAAGTAAGTACGTATGTTTCGTTGCAAATGTAAAATGCATGCACAATGTTTGGCCTGAGGGTAAACCTACATTGAAAATGGATTGGGAATTAGTTACTTTAGTGTTTACGCGTCTCGACGTTCATATGGTTTAAACCGCAGGTAAATGCACAACCAAATGCAACAATTATTTACTTAACATAAGTAGAAGCATTTGTTCTTTAACTTATAATTGTGTACCTTAGATATTGCAACGTAAATGGACGCGTGCCTGTCGGAAACAAAAACAATGTCTTCCTTATTGGGGATGAACTCTAATAACTTTTTAAAAAACCACTCCCATGCGTTGTCATTTTCACCATCAACAACACCCATTGCGAGAGGGAAAATCTGGTAGTTACCATCTTGGGCTGAAGCGGTCAGTAAGCAGCCAACATACTTACCTCGTAAGTGGGTTCCGTCGACAATAATAACAGTACGCATATGCTTGAACCCATTTATAGAAGCACCAAGCGCCAGAAACAGATACTTGAATCTATGACCAACACCTTCTTCGAATTGTGTTTCCATGTGCGAAATTGTTCCGGGGTTTGCTAGCACCAGACTATGAATATAATCCGGCAGCAAGTTATATGATGCACTGGAAGATCCTTTTGCGAACTCGAGTGCAACTTCACGGGAGCGCCACGCTTTCCAGTACGATATGTTGACATCATGATCACCAAGCATTACTTGCATTATCTCATTAGGGGTTGGTGTACTTCCATTACCAACAAATCTTGCCCTCATCACTTCTCCAATAACACCATGTGTGGCTTGGCGTTCATATCCTGTTAGAGTGTAAATTATGTGACATATTTTGAATTTTAGCTGTTTGTGTTGGGCAATCAATCGGAAATTAAAGAGTTAAGACGGTATTCTAAAACTTCATCAATGGATTATATAAGGTTATTCGAAAATTACCTACACGGTCATCAACCGAACAACAATGATCTAATGATGCTTTTCGGACTTCATACTTGTCAATATTTTTAATCTTTGTTGCATACACCCGCCACAAACATGTGCGGCTAAAGCATCTCATGACAATTCCTTCAGGAGAAGAACGGGTGTTTCTCATTCTAAACTTGTTCCGCAAAGCATATAGTGCCATATGATGTTTGAAGTGACCTTTATTTGAAAACACCATTCCTTCGTAAAGATCATGCAGTCTTATACGACTGTTGCCTGCGAAGTTAGATTTTGTCGGTCGAATTAGTGGTTCAAAGCGCAGATTATAGGTAACATATGTTACATAAATATCTTACATTACATAGTCCAGCACACATATTAGATATTGCATCATTCCGTTACCATGAAAAACCCAAAAAGGATCACCCCGTAGAACTATTTGACATACCAAAACATAACGGTTTATTATTCCTGATTTAAAAGAAAGGATCAGACCCAAACCCACCACTGTCCCCGTCAGCTTCAGAATCGGTGTCCTCTATGTTGATGATGTTTTCACTGCCAAGATTGTTATTTATTCCGATGGCAAGTGTGAGATCAAGACTTGGTTCTCCATTGTGACGACCGGTTCGACCATTGGTGACATGGCTTTCTTGAGCGGTGTTGACATTTTGTAAAGCCGGTGTCGCGTCTCCTGCTTTTTGGAAGCAAACAGATTACCAATTATAACAGTATATAACAAATTTCACAACATATATATATTCCAAAACATAATATTTGTTATTTCTACCTCCTTCGCCAGTGCTTGAGATGAGTATAACGTTTTCTGCCATTGGAATGGGTGGAGGGGAGACATGGTTAGTTGGATTGATGTTAAAACCGTCCGACGAACCGGTGTAAGATGCCTCTGCTTCATCAACAACTAGAACAGATGTTGGTGTTTGGGGCGCTGTGATTCTGAGAGACGGTCCAATGGGAAGTCCTGCCGAACCGTTTGTTGGACGGGGGGACGGGGAGACATGGACTAGCGCGTTATCTTCTGCATGGAAAACACCATCCCAGTATGCCTGTTCCTCCTCAGTGACCACTTCCGGTATAGTTTGTTGAAGGAGGAAATTGCGTAATTGGTTCCACTGCCAGTGGCATTACCTCCGTTCCTATGTTTGGAGGTGCGAAATTAATAAACGCACTTTGTACATGTGCAGCGTTTATAGGTTCTCCGTGTAACACTACAATTGCAAAAATAACGTGTAAGAAGTTGTTAACCGTTTTATATTTCTGACAATGTACTTCATAATATTAGGAGGTACGTCTAAATATGTGTTATCTTACTACTAAAACATGAATGACTAACTTAGTATCCCCCTTATTTCACTTTCCTCCTATATTTGTATTACATTTGTTTACATGAATGCCCCATACAAGGGCAGGTTGAAAAATATGTCGTTTTTAACTTGATTGTAAAATAGATACCTTCGTGGTTGTTGGCGTTGTGGATTTGGGCGTCGGCGTTCATGGTTTCACCTTCCTCTATGGAAATAATATCTTCATACGTTAAGTGCGGATACTGGGCCATATCTTCAGCAGTTGGTGCGTAAACCAGCTCTATCTCAAGAGTAATACGAAAAACACTAAGCAGTTGAGGTTCATTGAACATCATCTCCAAGACTGGTTGGCTGCAAACAATGGGGTGTCCCCCAACGAGATCTGAAACATATTATTTTAAGAAAAAGTTATTTGTGTTTAGTTGCGGTAAATAAGAAACGTTTTCTATTTCCAAATGAAAAAATAACAATAAATTTGTTACGTACTTCTTATGGCTGCGTGATGTTCTTCTTCTGTTATCCCCGCGTCTAGAAAACTTGTCTCACCAATTCTGAAAGGTGAGCGACAAAGAAATTGATATTTAGCGACAAGTTCAGGGCCACTTGTCACGCACAATACCGGTGTCGTCATAAACTTCGTTGCAGTCAACATTGTCTCCACATCTGCATCGGTTGCAACATTATTCGGTGGAAGGAGGATCATATCATGGACCCGATATGTTAAGGCAACTGGAGTAAGCACCCCTAGTTCAAGCCTTATACGAATCATCTCCACAACACCTTCGAACGGATCGCCGTGGTTTATAACAACAATATCGTTCTCGGTGATGGGGTTTTCAGAAAACCACCACTCCCCCGTCGCCGTCTTCTCCCATAAGCCTTGTACAACTCTAACTATCGTACCCATCTGAAATATATAGGGGACAACAATAAAACGACGTCAGTCTCAAGTTTCAGATAATAGCCCTATAGACGTTGTACTTAAATATTTAAATTATGTTGTTTTTATCTATAAGGAACCCTAGAAAAAGATCTGTAATATACCTCGAAAGCTGCTAGAAGGTAGAAAATCCAGAAGCTGGAAGAGGAAACCGAAAAGGTATCTTGGTTTCTTACTTAAAGGATGATGCTGGAAGTCTCATTTTATAGCCAAAAAGGATATATACTTACACATATACATGTCTTTAGGTCGCTTCTGGAAGAGAGCATTAAATGCACTGCGGGCTACCTTGTCGTAGGGGTCACTGTTCATGATAAGTGTTGCTCCGGAGGAAAATATCTCTGACACACTAATGTAATTTTCTTAAATATAAATACTGTCATTATCTTCAGCATGTCGGTTTAGTTTCACTTTTTTGCTGGTTTTATTAGATTGTAATTGTAATATATGCGTGAACCAGTATGGTTTACGTCCAATTAATGCCTACTGAGTTGATATTTTCGACCAAACAAGTATAACTTTCATTTTTAAATTAGTGGACGAGAAAAGGAGACGTGTTAGCTACGAGAAACTTCGTTTTTTAACATTAAAAACTCATCCCTTTGCTATTACTTATCTTCATCTTATTTTTCCTCATATCTAAGGAAAATGGCCTTGAGTCAAAATTCTGAGGCCTCTATTTATTCAACGAGAAGCTCCGATGGCCCTTTATGTCATTGTACACAACCAACTGTCTTGAAGATATCATGGAGCGATGACAATCCAGGGAGGAGATATTACAAGTGTGAAGACCATGGATTTCTTCTATGGCATGACAAGGAACGCGCTTGCCTGTGGCAGAAGCAGAGTTTGTTGGAGGCTAGGGAGAAGATACTGAGACAGACGGAAGAAATTAAGGCTTTGTGTTCCTCTCTCCGTCAAGCACATGGTCAGCTTGCTGCATTAGAGATTTCAAGTTCTTCGTCTTCTGTGAATGAAACTCTGAAGTCCATTGAAAATCGCGTGACGGCGCACATCATTGAGACAGAGAAGGTGTTACGTAAATTGGTTTGGTATTCAGGTGGAGGTTTTGTCTTAGCTACTGCTGTACTCGTTATTTTCCTTAAAAAGTAGATCTCTGTCCAATGTCTTACCTGTTGTGATGTTTGTCTAGTGTTTCTCTTCATCAAACAAGTTCGTCAATCTCTATCATTCGTTATTTATAAATGGAATGTAACCTACAAAAGTGTCCTTCAATTCGAGAAATTAAATTTAATATCATGTTCACGTTTTCAAAATCACCCGAAACGGATGATTGCATATCCGACAAAGTTTGTAATCCACTGTACGAGTACCAGTAGTTGGCTATATGTTAACGATCACCCGAAATTAGCCCATTCATTTAACTCAACCAAGGCCATAAACCAAGTACAGTTAACATCACATATATATTTTGTCTACAATTTTTGGGTTGCCGAGTTTCTTATGTACTTGTATTTAATCAACACCCATGTTGGGCTAAATTCTCCACCATTACATCTTTCTCACCCGAAGAGCATACAAATATAAAAGCCCCATAACACTTACGACATTATCTGCAAACCTATGTCTTTCGTTTTTACATTTGCTATCTCCTCGATAGGTGAACATCACGCGCTTCGCTTAAGAGCTTTCTGGTTCATTTTGGTGATAGAGGCAAATATGTACGTACAGCAACCCCATTTTACAACCAAACCCAATATAAAAGTTACCCCATTTTGTACCTAATTAACTTTCATATCTTGTATATTGGCGCAAATCTCTCTTGATATATTCAAAGCCTACCACCGACAAGGTTGTTTGCTTTCATAATCTCCAATGAAATTGGTTTTTAAATGAAATTATTAGGTCTGTGTTAAGAAATGGAGGAAATGGTGGTTAGCCATATCCGAGAAATGGACCAGACCACATCAGTCTAGTTCAGTCACTAAACCAGGCGGCCAAGACCTTATCCTTATCCTTATCCAGGCGGCCAAGACTTGTCACTATCCACACTCAAGCTCCTTGTATTTATCCTTGTTATTGTAGTTATCCTAATCATTATAGGATT